>PVKC010022542.1:0-17665 GCA_004027635.1 Crocidura indochinensis
CTGCGGTCTGTCCTAGGTTAGCGCAGGCAAGGCAGGCACCTTACCTTCAGCGCCACCACCTGGCCCCCTGTTTGCAGTTTTTCTTCGAGTTATTTTATGTGCTTCTCCAACTGTGTGATTCTGCTCATATGGCTTTTTATGGTGTCTTTTATTTACTTTAATTCCACTGGTGTAGAATCTTTCATGTTCTGTAACAAGTCTTGTTTAATTTGCTGATTTGTTCATCCATGTATTTCTTGTACTCAGTGGCTAGTGATTCTTTCATTTCTTTTACCATGGCTTACATTTCCTTTCTCATGGCTGCTAAAAGATTCTATTGAATCTGTTCATTTTGGTGGACTTGGAAACTTGCTAGGGTTTCTATCTCTGGATGTTAGGGTTCTCCTTTGTTTACCCACATTTTTTGTATTTATTGGTGTGGCTTGGAGTGTAGTACCTTCCAATTTCAGCCTGCTTTTGCCCACTGTGGTGTGGGGCTGGGTCTCTTCTCTGGATTGCAGCTCTGGGTGGAGCTGTGTGTGAGCTCACTGAGGTTTGGCCTCTCGCGTGCTCTCTAGTAGAGCCTGGCCATTTGCTCTCCCCTCTTACTGCCAGCTAGTGCAGTTCTGCTCCTGTTCACAATAGTGGAGGGCACTGTTGAGCCTGGCTCCCTTGCCCCCCTCCCCTACCTGGGACTTAGCGGAGCTCCACCCCCTCCAGGCTTCAGCTGGAGACCCCTCTGGTCTATAGATCCTAGCCTGTCCCAGCAGCACTGGAGACCTTAGGCATGAGTGTGGGGGCCAGGATGGGTAGCTGCATGCTCTCCCTGTCTGCCAGTGGCTGGAGTGTGGGGAACCTCGGGGGCATGTGTGGGGGTGTGTGGGGAATAGATGCTCCCTTACGACATCTGCCAGTGGATGTAGCAAGGGGAACCTTGGTGTACTGTGCATATCTTATCCCCTTTCAGTACTCAGTTCTTGTCCAGAGTAATTAGTTTCAGCTATCATTGTCACAGTGGAACATTGAGATATTTTTTTCTATGAGGAAAAGACAACAACCTGATAAACCTAGCTAAAGTCTAAAACTAATTTTCTTTTCTCACAAAGAGCAACTCTTTATCCCAGTTTGAGTCCACAGCTCCCTGAGAAATTGGGTAGGAAGGATCAGATCCCAAGCTGTTCAGAATAAGTGGATGTCAGGTTCAGCTTGACAGCTGCCTCATAGGGCTGGCGAGACATGAGGTTTGTGCCATGAAGAGGCTCACCACAGATTATCTTAGTCCTAGATTTCTCCAAGATTCTTTCCAGGGTAACATTGATGGACAGAGAAGAAGTTGCATTTTCTTCTTGAGGCTGTCTCCTCTCTTCCCCACTTCACATTAGTCATCCAGAGAATTACCACCAGCAATACAAGGAGCAGGGTGCTTGCTTGGATGGTCTTGATACTGGCTCTATTTCCAGCATTACAATTTCCCAAGCATCACTGGATGTAGTTCTGAAGTTCTGTGAGCACTGATGGTGTGCCCAAGTAATTCCTGCATCTTTAGACTCTAGGATGGCCAAGAATAGCTGTGTGTGTCACCTGGCTTCATTAAACACCTCTTGGGAGTTCTCTCTAAACAAAATAAAATGAGGGGAAATGATGAACAATGGGCACAGATACTCAAAGTCCTAAGCTACTTGGACACATATGAGGCTACATGATGCTTTTACATTTTTAATCCTGAATATAGGAATGTGCCAAATTAGATTGAAATTATCATAAAAACCACCTAAATTCACCAAGCCAAGCCAACAACAGAAAGCTTAACTAGCAACATCGAAGTAAACCTTCAGATAATGACATAGTGACTCCATTGTGAAATAGGACAATTTTCACAAATTTTCTTTTAATGATTTTTTTCTATAATTCCATTACCATATAGCTTTAACAAGCAATTTTAAGTAAATTTTTTTTTTGGTTTTTGGGTCACACCCGGCAGTGCTCAGGAGTTACTCCTGGCTCCATGCTCAGAAATTGCTCCTGGCAGGTTCGGGGGACCATATGGGGCACCAGGATTCGAACCGATGACCTTTTGCATGAAAGGCAAATGCCTTACCTCCATGCTATCTCCCGGGCCCCTTAAGTAAATTTCTCATACCTGCCAATGGGCAGGCTTGGGGAAGGGTGGGAAACTGGGGACTATATTGAAAGAAATGCTACACTGGTGGTGGCATTGGTGTTGGAACATTGAATGCCAGATATGATTATTATGAGCAATTTTGTTTAAATAAAGACATCTATTAAAAAAAGAAAAACCAATGAGCAATGGATTAGCACTGGGTTCTATCTTGGCACAACTTGGCTCAGTCTGATTCCTTTGGTAAAAATTAATTGTCCTCTGCATTCCTACAAGGAAGGAGGCTCAGAGACCTGTAGTTTATCCTTTAGATGTGATAAAGACAAGCAACTTCATGGTTATACTCAGAAGAAGGGTCTTCAACACACTCCCTATTCCATCTCACAATTGTTTTCCATTAGGAATGTTTCAGGCTCTTTGGTAAGTAGTTGATGGAAACCTTTGCTACTACAATATATAGCTCTTAGAGCTACACTGCAATCTTTGCTTCCTCACTCTTTCCTCCTCTTTTCTTCACACTTCCAAACTTGCATTTTCATGAACACTCAGAGCCCTTTTCTCTTCCTCCTGTATTTTTACTGGCAGTGCAGTTCTTGTATATCTAGACCCATATGGGGTCTGCTTCCTATAAGAGTCTATATCAGGATGCCACAGGATTGAATTTGCTCTGTTTCTGACCCATTCTCTGTTCTCTGAACTATAAGGACTAACTTTCCTTTATTTTCTCATTTTTTTATTGTGGGTATAGTGAATTACAAATATTTCACAGTAATATTTAAGGCACATAGTAGTAATGAAAGAGGGGCATTCCCACCACCACTGTTTTCCTCCCTTCACTTCTGTTCCCAGCATGCATCCGTCTTCCCCCTTCTCTATCCCTGTAATGCTAGTACAGCTGTCCTCCTTCTCCCACCCCCCCATGTACAGCTTGATGTAGATTGGGTATCATTTATGTTGTCATTGACTTTGGATTTTGTGTTCAAGTCTGATCAGTTTTTATTTCCACCAAATTAACATATGACTATCTGGTATTGGTACCATCCATTTTTCTCTCTCCAAATATGATGCTGATCAAGGTGATTCCAGTAATGTGGCTCTATCGGAGATATAAGAAGGACTACGCTGGGGCTGAAGAGATAGCATGGAGGTAAGGCATTTGCTTTGCATGCAGAAGGTCAATGGTTCAAATTCTGGCATCCTATATGGTCCCCTTAGCCTGCCAGGAGCAATTTTTGAGCATAGGACCAGGAGTAACCCATGAGTACAGCTGGGTGTGACCCAAAATAAATACACAAACAAATAAATAAATAGATAAATAAATAAAGGTCTATGGGAGGAGTCTGTCTACATGCTGTAAGTATCCCTTTGGAAGAAGAAAAGGGAAAGAAGAAAAAAGTAACAAAATAAAATGAGACAAGACAAAAACAAACCAAAACAAAACAAAAAACCAATAAGGGAGTAAGTAACAAAAAAGTACAAAAAAGATTAAAAAAAAAAAAAAAAAAAAAAAAAAAAAAAAAAAAAAAAAAAAAAAAATCAAAACAAAAATGAGAGCCAAAACAAAAGAGAAAAACAAAACAAACACACAAAAACATTTCTTTTTCAAAGAGTTTGCAGAAAGCTAAAAGGAAAGTTCCAGTCAGTCAAGATTTAAATAAAATAGAACTAATTACCTTTAATCAACACAGGTGCCAGTTAAACTGATTATTGATTGCTTTGGGGATCTACATGAGTCAGCTCTTTGCTTATTCATGCTGCAGTTTCAAACTTCAAATTCTCAATGATTTCCAAGCCCTGAAGTAAAGCTCTTATATACTTTGTCTGTTGGCTGTAATCCTTGTGTCTTCTTCATTCCAGAATCTATACCCAAATGAATAACCTCATTTGGGATATATTGCACTCATGGTGGATAGTAAGGAGGATGAAATCTAGTAAAATTCATGAGGTCCCTGTTACAGATTCTCCTGGGATTTGCATATATTATGATCACTTGCATTTTTTCTTTAAAATTTTTATTTTTGGCACCAGGTGATTTACAAAACTGTTAATGGTAAGGTTTCATGAATAAAATGTCTCACTGCTTTCAAGCCTAATGACAACAGACAGGGTCATGAACTACTGCCCAGTCAAAAGGGACTCAAGTTCCTTACTTGGAATAAGGAGAGGACTATAAAAATAAGAAGCCACAAGACAATATACAACTAATCCTTATTGTTCATATTAATAAATTTCACCTATTTGTTAATATTTATATACAACTCCCAAATCAACATTTTTGCACTTGTGCAATTATTTTTGGCCTTGCACAGAGCAGCAAAAAATTTAGAGTTTTCTGATGTTTATATTCCCAGTTGAGGTCAGTTTCATTAGCCCAAGTGGAAGAAATCTCAGGCAAGTCACTTACTCTCTTGAACTTTCTTTTTTGTTGTTGTTGTTGTTTTTGTTTTTGAGTCACACCTGGCAGCCCTCAGGGGTTACTCCTGGGTCTACTACACTCAGAAATTGCTCCTGGCAGGCTCGAGCAACCAGATGGCATGCCAAGATTCGAACCACCATCCTTCCTCATGCAAGGCAAACAAATGCCTTGCCTCCATGCCATTCTTTTTTTTTTCGTATATAAAAGGTCCTCAATGATCATCATTGATTGCTTTTTGGAGACTGTTACCTGAAGTGAAATGACTTACAATAAAAACAGGTCCCAGAATCAACATCTACTGGAAAATATTTTCTTTTTCTCTATCAGTGCCATAAAAGAACAATGCAGGAACTCTGCTGGAACTCTGATGCCAGCACCCATCTCTGACTGTCTCCTGTGCTGACCTGCATTCTTGGCCTGATTTCATCCTGTGTGTGGCTTCACTGTGGACGGCTAGCCTTCCCTGGAGCCTTCCCTGGAGGTGAGTTGATGCGTCCGGAAGCGGGGGAGCCCCTGAACTCTGCTGGAACTCTGATGTAAGCACCTATCTCTGACTGTCTCCTGTGCTGTGCTGCATTCTTGGCCTGATTTCATCCTGTGTGTGGCTTCATCTGCACACAGCAATCATTCCCTGGAGGTGAGTTGATACACCTAGAGAGGGAGGAGCCAGAGGAGCAAAGCTACACAGCTGCACACTTCATTTAGCCAATGAATACAACCACAACACGTAAAAAAAAAAAAACACCCATAATACAAGTGTGACAATGGGGAAACAACACAGATCAGTGCAAGAAATAGAGAATGAAGATGGCAACTGAGATGACCAGAATATGGGCAACCAATTTGTCAGTCTCTCAGATAAGGAGTTTAGAGTCAAAATATGGAAGATGTTCAAAGAACTCAAAGACAGTATAGAAGAGAACACTAATAAGAATCAAGAGAATATGATGATAGAAATCAGAAAACTCCAAACGAAATTTCAGGTCAAATAACAATTCTGAAAAACTCAGTAGATGAATTGAAGAAAAACATGGATGAGCTTTCCCACAGGTTAACAGCAGATGAGGATAGAATTAGTACACTGAAATATGAGATGAATAACAACTCCATACAGCTGAGATTGAGAAAAACCTTAAAGCAAATGATCAAACAATGGAAAAATTACTCAAAGAATGGGAACAGATGAAAATAAAATCTATGATAAGCTCAACAGAAACAACTTAAGAATCATTGGAGTCCCAGAGACCCAGGAAGAAAATCTCCAGGAAGAATCAATGATCAAGAATATCATTGAAGAGAAACTGCCAGAGCTTAAGAATACATACGATCAAATCCTGTATGTCTGAAGAGTACCAACTAAAAGAGACTCCAGAAAAAACACCCCAAGACACATCCTAGTCACAGTGATGAATCCCACAGATAGAGACAGAATTCTTAAAGCAGCAAGAGAGAAAAGAGAAATTACATTCAAGGGAACATCCTTGTGATTTAATGCAGACCTGTCACCAGAAACACTCAAGGCCAGAAAGCATTGGTGGGGCATAGTGACAAAACTCGATGAAATAAATGCTTCGCCTAGAATACTGCATCCAGCAAAACTCACGTTCAGGTTTGAAGGAACAATACATGGTTTCACAGACAAACAGCAGCTCAGAAACTTTACAGACTCAAAACCAGTCTTAAAAGAAAAAGTGAAAGACCCACTTTAAGACAAGATTGACCAACAGACACATCAAACTTTCATATAAAGATGACACTAAATTACAGGACAATTCTTTCTCTCAATGTCAATGGACTAAATGCAACAGTTAAGAGACACAGAGTGGCAAAATGGATCAAAAAACTCAATTCAACCTCTGCTGCCTAAAGAAACGCACCTGAATAGTCAGAACAAACTTAAAAAAAAAAAGGCTGGAGGAAAATCATCCAAGCAAACAACACCCATAAAAAAATCTAGAGTGGCCATACTAATATCAGATGATGCAAAATTTATACTCAGGAAAGTTGTAAGGGACAAAGCTAGACATTTTGTATTAATCAAGGGATATACACAGCAGGAAGAAATCACTCTCCTAAACATATATGCAATGAGTGTGGGGCCAGCAAAATATTTAATTCAATTGTAGACAAATCTGAAAAATAATATCAATAACAACACAATAATTGTGGAAAACCTCAACATGGCATTGTCAACACTTGATAGGTCAACCAACTGAAACCCAATAAGAATATACTAGACCTGAACAGAGAAATGGAAGAAAGAGGCGTATATATGTTATATATATGTATATTTATATACATATATATAAGAGGCGTATATATGTTTTATATATATGTTATATATGTATATATATATATATATATATATATATAAAACACTCCTCCCCCAGAAACCTGGATACACATTCTTCTCTAATGTACATGGGACATTCTCCAGGATAGACTACATGCTAGCACATAAAATATACCTCCATAATATCAAGAGGATAGAAATTTTGCAGGCTACCTTCACTGACCAAAAGGCCCTGAAATTATATGTGAACTACAAAGGGACACAGAAGAAAAACTTTAATACCTAGTAGTTAACCAGCCTCATACTGAATAACCAGTGGGTCCAAGATAAAATCAAAGAGGAAATTAAAACCGTCCTAGAAACAAATGACAATGGAAACACAAACTATCAGAACCTATGGGACACAGCAAAAGCAGTACTGAGAGGAAAATTTATAGCTTTGCAAGCACACATCAGGAAGAAAGAAGGGGCTTACCTGAGTAGCTTAACGACACAGCTCACAGAACTAGAAGGTGCTCAACAAAAGGATCCAAAAATAGGGAGGCAGAAGGAAATAACAAAGCTGAGAGCAGAAATCAATGAAGTGGAAACCCAAAAAACAATCTGAAAGATCAACGAAAGCAGAAGTTGGTTCTTGGAAAAAATAAACAAGATTGATAGACCACCTGCAAAACTAACAAAGAAAGAGAGAGAGAAACTTGATAACTCGTATTAGGAATGAAAAAGGAGAGATCACTACTGATATGGCAGAGATTCAAAGGGTAGTCAGAAACTACTTTGAGAAACTCTATGCCACTAAAAATGAGAACCTGGAAGAAATGGATAAATTCTTGGACTCTTATAATCTTCCACGGTTGAAGGAAGAGGATGTAGCATAAACACCCCCACCACTATTGTGGAAATTAAGACTGTAATCAAATGTCTGCCCCAAAACAAAAACCCAGGCCCAGATGGATTCACTAATGAATTCTTTCAAACCTTTCAAGAGGAAATACTACCAATCCTGGCAAGACTCTTTCATGAAATAAAAAACAAACAAACAAACAGGAACACTTCCAAATAGCTTTTATGAAGCCAACATAACTTTGATACCTAAACCAGACAGAGATGCTACAAAAAAAAGGAAAATTACAGACCAATATCACTGATGAACACAGAAGCCAAGATCCTCAACAAAATCCTGGCAAATAGGATCCAATGCCTCATTAAGGAGATCATCCACTATGATCAAGTAGGTTTCATCCCAGGAATGCAAGGATGGTTTAACATCTGTAAATCTAACAACATAATACACAACATCAACAACAAGAAAAATATAAACCACATGATTATATCAATAGACGCAGAGAAAGCATTTGATGAGGTCCAACACCCATTCTTGTTCAAAACTCTCAGCAAGATGGGAATGGCAGGAACCTTCCTCAATATAGTTAAAGCCATCTACCACAAGCCAGAGGCAAATATTGTCCTCATTGGAGAAAAATTAAAAACCTTCCCTCTAAATTCTGGCACAAGACAAACCTGTCCTTTCTCACCACTCCTATTCAACATAGCACTGGAAGTACTTGCTATAGCGATTAGGCAAGAAAAAGATATCAAGGGATTCCAGATAGGAAAGGAAGAAGTCAAGCTCTTGCTGTGTGCAGATGACATGATACTCTACTTAGAAAACCCTAAAGACTCTACCAAAAAGCTTCTAGAAACAATAGACTCATATAGCAAGGTGGCAGGCTACAAAATTAACACACAAAAATCAATGGCCTTTCTATACACTAATAATATTAGGGAAGAAATGGACATTAAGTAAACAACCTCATTCACAATAGTGCCACACAAACTCAAATATCTTGGAATCAACTTGACTAAAAATGTGAAGGACCTATACAAAGAAAACTATAAAACTCTGCTCCAAGAAAAAAGAGAGGACACACGGAAATGGAATCACATACCCGGCTCATGGATTGGCAGAATTAACATAATCAAAATGGCAATACTCCCCAAAGCATTGTACAGATTTAATGCGATCTCCCTAAAGATACTCATGACATTCTTCACAGAAATGGATCAGGCACTTTTGAAATTCATTTGGAACAATAAACACCCTAGAATAGCTTAAGCAATCATTGGAAAAAAGCATATGGGAGGAATTACTTTCCTCAATTTTAAACTTTACTACAAAGCGATAGTTATCAAAACAGCGTGATATTGGAATTAAGACAGACCCTCAGATCAGTGGAATAGGCTTGAATACTTAGAGAATGTTCTCCAGACATACAATCACCTAATTTTTGATAAAGGAGCAAGAAATCCTAAATGGAGCAAAGAATGCCGCTTCAAGTGGTTTTTGGCACAACTGGCTAGCCAATTGCGAAAAATTGAACTTAGACCACCAGTTAACAATGTATAAAGGTAAAATTCAAATGGATTATAGACCTCAATCTTAGACCTGAAACATAAGATATATGGAACAATACATAGGCAAAACACTCCAAGACATTGAGACTTCAGGCATCTTCAAGGAGGAAACTGCACTTTCCAAGGAAGTGAAAGCAGAGATTAACAGATAGCAATATATTAAGCTGAGAAGCTTCTGCACCTCAAAGGAAATAGCACCCAGGATTCAAGAGCACCCCACTGAGTGGGAGAAACTATTTACCTAAACCCATCAGATAAGGGGAAAGTCTCCAAAATATACAAGGCACTGACAGAACTTTACAAGAAAAGAAAGTCTAATCCCATCAAAAACTGGGGAGAAGAAATGGACAGAAACTTTGACAAAGAAGAAATACAAATGGCCAAAAGGCACATGAAAAAATGCTCCACATCACTAATCATCAGGGAGATGCAAATCAAAACAACTATGAGGTACCACTTCACGCCACAGAGATTGGCATGCATCACAAAGAATGAAAACAAGCAGTGTTTCCTGGAAGTGGATATAAAGGAACTCTTATCCACTGCTGGTGGGAAGGCCATCTAGTTCAACATTTATGGAAAGCAATATGGAGATTCCTCCAAAAACTGGAAATCGAGCTCCCATGTGATCCAGCTATACCTCTCCTAGGAATATACCCTAGGAACACAAAAATACAATACAAAAATCCCTTCCTTACACCTATATTCATTGCAGCACTATTTACCAGAGCAAGTCTCTGGAAACAACCAAGATGCCCTTCAACAGATGAATGGCTAAAGAAACTGTGGTACATATACACAATGGAATATTATGCAGCCGTCAGGAGAGATGAAGTCATGAAATTTTTCCCATACATGTATGTACATGGAATCTATTATGCTGAGTGAAATAAGTCAGAGAGAGAAAAACGCAGAATGGTCTCACTCATCTATGGGTTTTAATAAAAATGAAAGACATTCTTGCAATAATAATTTTCAGACACAAAAGAGAGGAGGGCTGGAAATTACAGTCCACATCATAAAGCTCACCACAAACAGGAATGAGTTTAGTTACAGAAATAATTACATTGTGAATAATCCTAACATTGAGAATGTATGAGGGAAATAGAAAGCCTTGTCTAGAGTACAGATGGGTGTAGGGTGGGGAGGAGGGAGATTTGGGACATTGGAGATTGGAATGTTGCTCTGGCAATGGGTGGTATTCTTTACATGGCTGAAACCTAAGCACAATCATGTATGTTATCAAGTTGTTTAAATAAAGTGTATATTAAAAAAACTAATTTTATAAAAGGTTAGGAAAAGGAAAATATATAACTAATATTTCTCCCTTGTAATAAGGTGGACCAAATAGGATATAACTATGTTCTAATGGTTTATTATCATGTATTATTCGTATATTCAACTTATTTTGTCACATATAAATTCTAATTTACTTACTTTAAAAAAACAATGCAGAATGTGATGATATTTTCGAAAGATCTGCTGCATACTCATATTTCCACTAGAACAGTGGCTCTGTATTTAGTAATTTAAGGTTCTCGATATAATTCATAATAATAAGAATTAGCTTATGGTCATCAGAATACTTCCCTTCAACATCCCAGTTCTTAGACAGTTGATAAATCATATAAATGACCAAGATTTGGAGACTAAATTGCTACCTTTTTATGATCAATGTTATTATTTTATATTGGGACAAAGCTAGTGACACGATGGGGAGCCATATTGTGCTGGGGATAAAATTCAGGGCCTTACACAGGCCAGACATGTGCTCTACCTTTTGTTCTGACACCCAGCCCTATAACATTTATTATTAAGGAATGTTAGTAGAGATCATAGTGAAAGCCTAAAAAGGCTTGCATTTTCCTTGTCCACTGACCTGTATCCCCCAGAGTAAAATATACATGTGCTCTTTCATTCATTGCTACACAGAGGTCTAAGGAAGAGGCTGTGACCCTTGCTGGATTAATTATTCTGTATGATAATTATGAGCTGACGGCTATTATTGATAGAACATAAAACTCATCTCATCCCTGTAGGGAGAAGCAGAGTAAAGGACCCTGATATGTTTTGGAAAAGCATTTCTCTCCAGCAGGAAGAGGCACTTCAGTAAGATGCTGATGCAGTCGGTATGAACAAAAAATGGGGAGAAGAAATGGACAGACACTTTGATAAAAAAAAAATACAAATGGCCAAAAGGCACATAAAATATTCTCATCATTAATCATCAGGGAGATGCAAATCAAAACAATGAGATATCATCTCACACCACAGAGATTGGCACACATCACAAAGAATGAGAACAGTCAGTGCTGGCGGGGCTATGGAGAGGAAGGAACTCTTATCCATTGTTGGTGGGAACACCATCTATTCCAACTTTTATGGAAAGTGATATGTAGATTCCTCCAAAATCTGGAAAAATTGAGCTCCCATTCGACCCAGTTATATCCTAGTTATATCCTAGGAATATACCCTAAGAACACAACAATACAATACAAAAACCCTTCCTCACACCAATATTCATTGCAGCACTATTCACAATAGCCAGGTTCTGGAAACAACCAAGATGCCCTTCAACAGACGAATGGCTAAAGAAACTGTGGTACATATACACAGTGGAATATTATGCAGCCTTCAGTAGAGATGAAGTCATGAAATTTTCCTATACATGTATGTACATGGAATCTATTATGCTGAGTAAAATAAGTCAGAGGGAGAGAGAGACACACACAGAATAGTCTCACTCATCTATGAGTTTTTTGAAAAAATAAAAGTCACTTTTGCAACAATCCTCAGACAAAGAGAGGAGGGCTGGAATTTCCAGCTCACTTCATGAAGCTCACCACAAGGAGTGGTGAGTGAAGTTATAGAAATAACTACACTGAAAACTATCATAACCATGTGAATGAATGAGGGAACTGGAAAGCCTGTCTAGAGTATAGGTGGGGTGAAGTGGGATAGAGGGCAGATTTGGGACATTGGTGGTAGAAATGTTGCACTGGTGTAAGGGGGTTTCTTTACATAACTGAAGTCTAATCACAACCATATTTGTAATCAAGATGTTTAAATAAAGATATTATATCAAATAATTGCAAAAACATATTTAATATATAGGAAATATAACAAAAGCCTGTAGTTTGCAGTTGCTTATTTCAGTGGTCTTTATGGACATACACTTTCAATCATAATAGCAGATGTAATTGAAAGGGAATGGATAAATTAGACTATTTTGTCAAGACATTGTCATAATTAGCACTTTATTTGGAATTTGCTGTGCATCTTTACTTTAATATATTCACTGCTCTTTTTCCTATTTTCTTTCAGCTTAATATACTATTCTTTCCCTAAATATAAAGCAAGATCATAGATTTTCAACTTTTCTTTTTATTTACTATAACATTTAATTAAGGCTATAATATTCATTTAAATGCTGTGCTAGGTAAATTTCACAAAGTTGATGTATATTGTTTTTAATATCATGTAGCTATACTATACTTGCTTAAATTATTTTTACTTTGATCTCTGGAAAATGTTGAAGTACAACTTATAATATTTATTTATTTTTTATTTTTGTTTCTTCGGGCCACACCCATTTGATGCTCAGGGGTAACTCCTGGCTAACCGCTCAGAAATTGCCCCTGGCTTGGGGGACCATATGGGATGCTGGGAGATCGAACTAGTGCTTGTAAGGCAGACACCTTACCTCTAGCGCCGTCTCGCCGGCCCCAACTTATAATTTTTAACTTTTGTTTTTCTACCTCACAATCAATCAGTTGTATTTCTTTGCTATTATTTGCTTGAAAACAAAGTTAAAAATACCTTTTCATGATATTAGCAGACAGTGACTACCAGGTCAGTAAAATATGTAAACCAGGGTGAGCTAAATACCATCTGCTCTTTTTTCTGCAAGTAGTTTTACTGGAATACAAACATGCTTATTTTGTCAAGTATCTGGTGTGCCTGCACTATCTGAATTGAGAGATATGGTCTTTTTCATGGTCCAAAAGATGATAGGGAACATTCCATTTTTGTCTCCAGTCCTTACTCCATCCCAGAGTCTGCTCATTCACATGTTCTAGGCCTGCATCTCCTCAGATCAGTCCTGAAGATGAAGGTGCTTCCTCCCTTCCCTCCTTTTCTTCCTCCCCCTTCTCCCTTCAGAGTTGACAGACAGGCATCAAATATTTCTCTGCTTAATCTTGCTACTGTTATGCAACCACTACCTCCCCCATATCTCTCACACTGCTGGATATTGAAGGCAGCTTCCTGCAAGACCCCAACTGACAATGAACCTGGCATGGCAGCAAGTTTCTGTCCTCCTTTTACTCTTCCTTTGCTTCCTTTATTTGTTCAAGTATCCTCTTACTTCTTTGAGTATTTCATTTTTTGTTTTTTTTTCTCTCCTGTGACTGAAACACATAAATGGAACAATTGACCTTATAAGGATGACGTAATCCACACTCAAACATTTTCTAGTTCAAACATTTTCTAGAACATGCTAGTTCATGTTCTCTAGAGAAACTGAACCATTAGTGTTTGTGATTGTGTGTGTGTAGGTGAGAGAAGGGAAAAAAAGGAGAAGAGAATGAGAAATTAAATCTCAGCATTATTTTGACTACTATATTAACTATTTAATGAGACCTAGATAGGTTGGCAAAGGGAAAGATTGTGGGGAATCATATTGGGGAGGTAAATTCTGGCTGCAGTCTTGTCAGTCACCACTGATCAGGAGGGATAGAGGTTTGTGGAAGAAAGAAGAGGGGAGAGAGATAGAGAGAAAGAGAGAGAGAAAGAGAGAGAGAGAGAATGGAGTTCCATATATGGTACAGTGTGGAGCTTGGTGGTTGGAGAAATTTCTCTAAAATATTTAAGTCTATCCACATGTTATAAATAGCATTAATTTTACCACTCAAAGTCCCTTTCTAACACATACTATACTA
This sequence comes from Crocidura indochinensis, assembly GCA_004027635.1. NCBI lineage: Eukaryota > Metazoa > Chordata > Mammalia > Eulipotyphla > Soricidae > Crocidura > Crocidura indochinensis. The sequence continues at coordinate 14,163 of PVKC010022542.1, forward strand.
ATTAGTATATCTAGTGCATCATAAATACAAGTCATTTTAAAACTTGTTTTGTTAGCTAGCATAGTCCCTGGAGAAAGGGAACAAAGAGATTGAATCATTTCTAGGCCTTTTGGTTAGATGATTTCTGACTATTTCTTGAAGTTCTGATTTATAGAATTCACTGCACTTGGGTGTTGTTTCAATAATCATCACATATATAAAGTCACACTAAGATTCCAAAGCTCTTAAAAGTGAGAGTTATAGACACTTTAGTCATGGGGTGTAGGAAATCTGACATTTATATAGCATTTTTTTGTTCTTCCTTAAATTACTGTCCCACTGGGATGAATGATGACCTCTAGAATCTTATACAACCTATTATCTAGAATATGGTCTAAATGTTAGACAGACTGTATTATCTAGAGGTTGCATTTTACCTTATAGAGGAGAGATGGTACAGTAGGAAAGATGCTTGTCTTGCATATGGCCCACCAGAGTTTGGTACCCCATATGGTCCCTCACCTAGATTGAACCTTAAACACTGAGCCAGGAGTTAAGCTCTGAACATAGCCAACAAAATAATATTTTTCTTTTGATCATATAGGCTTACATATCTTTCACAGTAGTAGTTTAGGTACATATTAACATTGAATCAGGGGAATACCCATCACCAAATTTGTCCTCCCCCATCCCTGTTCCCTTCCTGCAGCTCATATTCCCCACCACCACCACCCCTGGGCTGCTAGAGTAGGTAGTCCCCTCTTTATTTAGCTTACTATTAATTATCATATGTCTGTTTGGTCCTGGTACCCTCCCTTGTTTCTCCCTCTATTTGAGAGGCGGAACTAGATAATTCGAGTTATGTGGTTTTGTTTGAAGGAAAGAAAATCAATAGAATGGGGCAGAAAAAAATAAATAAAAATAAAAGAAGAATCAAATAAGCTGAAAATGGGCAGAGTTCTTCTAGAAGCTTTCAACCTCAGTTTGAGAGAGGACATAAAAACGGTAATTGAAACACCACAACAATACATAAAAAATATCAAATTAAATATTCAGTGAGCACTACAGCAATAAAGACAAGCACCACAGAATAGTCTCAGTCCTGAAATCAAACCATGCTGGAGTGCAGAAAGAAAGAGAAAGATGAGATAAAATAAAATAAAATAAAATTGGAGACATCAACTTCAATATCTACACCAAAATAAAGTCATAATATATATATATATGGATAAAATTATTACTTTGTGCTTTTTTTCCTTTTTTCTCCTGTGTAGGCACAGTAACTATTGGGGATACTGTAGAGGGAATTCCCTTGGCCTAGGAGATTCAGGGTTTCTCCACCCCTGAAGTATACTGTCATGGGATTAACTATAGACTCCATGTATGATCATTTACTATCCCCTCTGTGCTTTTGTGGTGTATGGCATATCCAACAAAATTCTTATGAATAAAAAAGAGAGAAAAGTATATATTTATAGATATAAATATATAAACTTATATCATTTAAAATATATGTATATATCTACATATATACATATATATGATATATTTGAATATATATGTTTTATGATCTAGTGATGGTGATATATCAGTATTTATACTCACAGAGATACCTTTATAAATATACATATTGATATAGATATCATACAGATTGATATTAAAAGAGAGAGAAAACTCAAGTTTTTCCTTTTTGTGTACTATTGTGTATTGGGGCTGTTTTTCTTTTTTTTTTAAATATATTTTATTTAAACACCTTGATTGCATACATGATTGTGTTTGGGTTTCAGTTATGTAAAGAGCACCACCCATCACCAGTGCAATGTTCCCATCACCATTGTCCCAAATCTCCCTCCTCCCCACCCAACCCCCACCTGTACTCTAGACAGGCTCTCCATTTCCCTCATACATTCTCATTATTAGGACAGTTCAAAATGTAGTTATTTCTCTAACTGAACTCATCACTCTTTGTGGTGAGCTTCATGAGGTGAGCTGGAACTTCCAGCTCTTTTCTCTTTTGTGTCTGAAAATTATTATTGCAAGAATGTTTCATTTTTCTTAAAACCCATAGATGAGTGAGACCATTCTGTGTTTTTCTCTCTCTGACTTATTTCACTCAGCATAATAGATTCCATGTACACACATGTATAGCTATACATGTAAAGCTATAAAATTTCCTCTCAGTACTGCTTTTGCTGTGTCCCATAGGTTCTGATAGTTTGTGTTTCCATTGTAATTTGTTTCTAGGAAGGTTTTGATTTCCTCTTTGATTTCATCTCAGACCCACTGGTTATTCAGTCTGAGGTTGTTTAACTGCCAAGTGTTAAAGTTTTTCTTCTGTGTTCCTTTGGAATTCACAAATAATTTCAGAGCCTTGTGGTCAGAAAGGTAGCCTACAAAATTTCTATCCTCTTGATATTTTGGGAATATGTTTTATGTGCCAGCATGTAGCCTATCCTGGAGAATGTCCCATGTACATTGGAGAAGAATTTGTATCCAGGTTTCTGGAGATGGAGTGTCCTATATATATCCACTAGACCTCTTTCTTCCATTTCTCTCCTCAGGTCCAGTATATTCTTGTTGGGTTTCAGTCTGGTTGACCTATCCAGTGTTGTCAAAGCTGTGTTGAGGTCTCCCATAATTATTGTGTTGTTATCGATCTTATTTTTCAACTTTGTCAACAATTGTATTAAATATTATGCTGGACCCTCATTCGGTGCATATATGTTTAGGAGAGTGATTTCTTCGTGCTCTACATACCCCTTGATTAATATATAATGTCCATCTTTGTCCCTTACAACCTTCCTGAGTATAAAGTTTGCATTAGCTGATATTAGTATGGCCACTCCAGCTTTTTATGGGTGTTGTTTGCTTGAATAATTTTCCTCCAGCCTTTTATTTTGAGTCTATGTTTGTTCTGATATTCAGGTGCGTTTCTTGTAGACAGCAGAAAGTTGGATTGAGTTTCTTGATCCATTTAGCCACTCTATGTCTCTTAACTTGTGCATTTAGTTCCATTGACATTGAGAGAAAGAATTGTCCTAGGATTTGATGCCATCTTTATATCGAAATTTGGTGTGTCTTTTGGTTAGTCTTGTCTTAAATTAGGTCTTTCAGTTTTTCTCTTAAGAGTGGGTTTGAATCTGTAAAGTTTCTGAGCTGTTTTTTGTCTGTGAAACCATGTATTTTTCCATGAAACCAGAAAGTGAGTTTTGCTGGGTACTGTATTCTAGGTGAAGCATTCATTTCATTCAGTCTTGTCACAATATCCCACCACTGCTTTCTGGCCTTGAGTGTTTCAGGTGACAGGTCTGCTGTAAATCTCAAGGATGCTCCCTCGGATGTAATTTCTTTTTTAGATCTTGCAGTTTGCAGAATTATGTCTCTATCTGTGGGATTTGTCATTGTGACTAGGAGGTGCCTTGGGGTATTTTTTCTGGGTCTTTTTGGTTGGTATTCGGGCATGCAGGATTTGATCACATATAGAAGTTTCTCTTTAATGAGATTCTTTTTTTTTTTTTTTTTGG
>PVKC010022543.1:0-17658 GCA_004027635.1 Crocidura indochinensis
CCAAAATTCACTATTTGAGGCCTATAACTGGAATGTTGACATTTGGACAGGGAAAGATTTGGGCAGCCTTTGTTCATATTCTGATCTGGAGGAATAGCAGCTTATCATCCTCTTGTGTCTTCTTGGAAGAATCAACTAAAAAACGTAAGTTAGATCATTTTAGAAAGTAGATTTATTCAAGCTACAGAAGGAGGGACATTTTAATAAAGGTTTCTTGTAAATAGAAGTATTTTTAGGGGAAAGTAATAATTTTTTATTGCCACCAATTCACTTGGTTAAAGAAAAAAGAGGAAAAATTATAAAAAATAAAATTTGGGGGCTGGGGGAGATAATGCAGCGGTATGGCATTTGCCTTGCAAGCGGCTGATCCATGTTGGACCTCAGTTTGATTCCCAGGTCCCATATGATCCCCCAAGTCAGAAGGAATTTCTGAGAGCATAGCCAGGAGTAACAGGTGTGGTTCATAAACCAAAAAAGAAAAAAGAAAGAAAAGTAGAATTTTAATTAGATAAGGAACAAATGCTTATAGTAGCAATTACTTCTGCCTCACACTTAGCCCTGAAGTTTATTCTGAATTGACATGTTTCAATGTCTCAGGATAGAATTTCTGTGAGATTTAAAATGTTGCTTGTATCTCTGCGAGAGATGCATAGCACTCAATTATTTGGATTATGAGAGATTTTGTTTTGCTTTGCTTCATGAGCCACATCATTGCTCCAGCATTGCTCCTGGCTCAGCTCACAGGTCACTCATGGTGGAGTTCAGGGAACCATATATAATGGTGAAGGAAGAACCAGTGTAAGCTGAGTGCAAGACAAGTGCCTTGACAAATGTTCTGTCTCTCCAGCCCCTGATAATAAGAAATGTTAGACAGATATAACTTGTTTTGAGAAGTGATCACACCTTGCAATGCTCAGGGGTTACACCTAGCTCTATGTTTGAAGACACTCCTGATGGTGTGGGATGGATTTTATGGGATGCAGGGATCAAATCTGAGTTGACCAATTACAAGGTAAATACTCTATCCTCTATAATATCACTCCAACCTTTTTATTTTATTTTTTCAATTAGAATTAATTTCAAACTTACAAATTGTACCAAAACAGTACAGGGAACATATATCAACTTTTTCATCTAAATCTCCTATTTTATTTTATGTTTTTTTTTCTTATTATATATGTATACATGTTAGTTGTCTTTCATATTTTATTCCCTATTATTTTGTTTGGTTTTTGGGCCACACCCCATGAATCTCAGGGGTTACTCCTGGCTATGTGCTCAGAAATTGCTCCTGGCTTGGGGGGACCATATGGGACAATGGGGATCAAACCGAGGTTCCTCTTGGGTCAGCTGCATGCAAGGCAAGCACCCTACCAGTGCACTATTGCTCCCTATTTTTGTGTACATTGCACATACATTATTTACTATACTTCATATTCTCTATTTAAAAAATAAAATATTTTAAAGTTGTTTCCATAAATTTAGGGTTTGTTTTGGTACAAAACCTAGTGGCATTCAGACCTTAACTTGAGCTCAGAGATAAATCTGGATAGGCTTGGGAATCATATGGGATGCTTGGTATCTAACCTGGGTTAGCAGATTGTCAGGAAAGTGCGTGCTTTATCTAATGCACTATAACTTGGCCCCATGCATGCTTTTAAAATAATATCTGTATAGGACAATATACTCAATATATATTACTCTCTCCTCTTTTCTATTAATTTCCTTATATAATTTTGAACTATTAGAATATTTTTAAATGATCAGTGCATCCTGTGCTCTTGATATTGTATATCAATGAGAAGTTAGATACATTTATTTTATTTTATTTAGTTTGAGACCATACTCAGTACTCAGGGTTTATTTCTGTCTCTGTATTGAGAGATCACTTTTACAGGCTCAGGGGATCATATGGGGTTCTAGAGGCCAAGTCTAGTTTGGACACATGCAAGACAAGCACCCTGACTACTGTAAGTTTATTTAAATATTTCTATTATTCTTATACCATAAAAGTTCTTCATAAATGTTCCTATACTCTTTGCCTTGCTGTCTCACATTGTTAATAAAGTATAACTTTATTTTTTCTTTTAAAGTTATTAAAGCATCACATTCTAAAAAGTATGAATAGCTGATTTTATCCATACTATATTCTAGCAGCAAGCCCATCATGAGTGTCATTTTTCACCACTGGACTACTCAGAATCCTTTCCACACACTTTTCCAGCCTAACATCATGACAGATACCTTTTTAAGTTTGGTTTTTGTAGTTTAGAACTCTGGTTTTCAGTATTGTTTGGTCTGTGGTTTAAATATTTAACTCTCCCATCCCTGCTACCACCAGTTTACTCAATTTCCGTGACCCACTGCTCCCCATTGGTTTCCATGTCTCTTTTCTTTATATATCAGACTAGCAGTCTGTTAAGTATACTCCTTCTTTCCTGCCGATGCTAGGAAATTGGTAATATTTTGTAGTATCAAATAACAATGCTGTTGTGAGTGACCTTATTCATCTGGCTGTATCATATGACTTATTGTACATTTTCTGGAGGTCCATGGCCCTTGTCAATTCTTAGAAGTATGATGCCAGATTAAAAGAAAGGTGCCATTGTAACTTTATAACATATCATCAATTCCTCCCCATAAAATAGTGCCATTTTGCATTATCACTATCTATATATAGAATATTTCTCTATTACCTCTCTAATAGCATAGACTATTAAACTAAGTTTTGATTAACCTTATGGTATAGAATGATCAGGCAGTATGGCATTACTTATACTTCCATCATCCCCCCCCAAAATAAATGTATTTCTTTTTTCTCAAACTTTATTTATTTATTGATTGATTACTTGTTTTCTGGGCCACAGCCACAGTACTCATGAATTACTCCTGGCTCTGCACTCAGAAATCTCCCCTGGCAAGCTGGGGGACCAGATGAAATGCCAGGAATTGAATCTGGTGTAAGACAAACACCCCATTGCTGTGCCATCTCTCTGGCCCCAGATAAGTATATTTCTATATGCTTTTGTATTTTTTCTTTTTTATTGTTTTAGGGTCACATGGCAGCAAGGCTAAGGGCTTATTCACAACTAGGTGTGGGGTGACTCTGGCAATACTTAGGGGACCATGTGATGCTGTGAATCAAACTTCAGTCTATTCCATGTAAAATATGACAAATACTACTTTGAGTACTCTCTATGGTTCCCTATATTTTCCTCTTCTATGACGTATGTATGTTTAAAGGGCATCTCTTTAAAAATACCTAGATTATTTCCTAGGATCGGGGCAAAAACCAAGACCACCAATTACAGAAGACTTATTAAAACAACAGGGATGGATCACAACTCAGAGAACTGTAAAGAAAGACTTCATCCTAGGCTCCATCCTTTGACCTGTGCAAATATCAAGATATCTAGCTACAGAGACATGATTTTATTACCCAAGACAATGCAGAAAGTTTCCAGACACCACAGAAGGACCTAGGGGAGAGTAAAAGAACATGGATGAAGCCTGTAGTTATTCCCATGACAGTATACTTCAAGGGAGGAGAAACTCTGTATCTTTTAGGCCAAGGGAATTCCCTTTCTAATCTCCCCAATATTTACTGTGCCTATGCAAGGAAAAAAATAAAGAGCGCACACATTAATTTTTTTTCTCTGTAAGTTTTCTTGTTGTTGTTGATGTCTGTTGCTGTCATTTATGGTTTTTTTCTTTCTTTTGGGCTTTGTTTTGTTTTCTATTTCAGGACTATACTGATTGTATGGCTGCTGTCTATATTGCTCTGGGCCATTTCAAATTTTTTGTTGGATTTTTTTTTAATTTTTTGTACTATTGTTATGTTTTTCTTCCTTTTCCCTCTCTGCTCTTAAACTGACAGATATAGCCTCTGGAAGGATTCCTTTCATTTCAGTTTGATTTTTGCTCCATTTATTATTATTATTATTATTATTACTATTATTATTATTTTTTCTCTTTTCTTCAAACAGAACCACACAACTTGAAACATCTTGCTCCACTTCACAAATGGAGGGGGAAATAAATGAGGGTACCAAGACCAGTCATATGAACATTAAGTAGAAATAAAAAAAAAAAAGGTTCAAACTTAAGCACCATATCCAAAGCCAACGACAACAGAATTGATATCCAATTAACAACATACTAGACACAGAAGTACCAACTAGCAGCCTGGGGGTTAAAAGAGAGGGTTATGGGATGTATGCTGGGAACAGGGGTGGAGGGAGGACAATATTTGTGGTGGGAATGCCCCTGATTCACTATCACTATGTTCCTAAAATATTACTTTGAAAGAGTTGTAATCCACTTGGATTAAAATTGAACAAATATCAGATATAGGTGAAGACATACTATTTAGGGTAAGGAAATTTCTTTCAATGTGGCCATCCTATTTCAATCTCTGGAGACACATATTATTCCCTGAGCACTTCCAGGAGTAAACCCTGAGCAAAGAACCAGCAGTAAGTCCTGAGCACAGCTGACTGTGGTCAAACTCTTTGTGTCCCTTCCCCCAAATGTATCACAAATTTAATTTAGGAGTAATTTCATTCCACTTCCAAGAAAATGATAGAGAATTGGTAAATATTTAAGGAAACAGAATTCCAAAATCAAGAGATAAATATGTCAAGGCTCTAAAGGAATCCTTGTCTTATGCCCATTTCTGGGGGTAAATGATGGGCCTGCTTTAAAGGCTTTCTAATCTATGTCTCTTTATCTTCCTCTCTTCTCCTGTTTTTAATTTTATTCATATTTTAATTTTATTTTTAATCCCTATTCTTTCTCCTAAAAACACTCATGATAGTACTTACGATTCCTCTGGTTAATGAGTCCACAATTTAAATATATTGTTTGCCATATGAAGGACTTAAGTATTTTTTTTTATTTGAAGAAATATTCAAAGTTTTCAGAATTAAGGCCTGAACATAACATTGGGAAGTCAGTTCTGGTACCACTTTGGTTAACTTAAATGATGCTAAGAAGAATGAAAATATGGTATTTTGGGAACATCTTGTCTGCTGGATGTTGGAAGGGTGGAACTGTGGGGAATATGACCTCATATGTCACTCAGGTTAAACATCCTGAGTGACCCACTCATCCTTGTCCAAATGTGTACTTAAGCCACAGAACGTCCAACAAAAGGAGTCCGAGCTTAACTGACAATATTTTTGGTGTAATATGTTTTCAGAACAGTCACTGAATTGTTAATTTATATATCTCTAAAGGAAACCCAAGAGGATCCCTGAATTATATAGTAAACAGCTTTGAAAGATAGGACAAAGTACTTATAAAATTTTAATCCCTTCATGAGCTTAATTTGTGACCTTCACAATCATAACAAAGCAGGTAATCAGGCAGATTTTTCAAAGGGTGAGATCACAATATTTAAAAGTTGATGATTAAACTGAAGGTCCCTTCATAAATGATGATACCAAGACTCAGCATGGATTGTGGCTCCTTGAACTTGAGATTGTTGTTTTATACAGTTGATCTGAAATAAAATCCTCCCTTTAATGCCATTGGTCTTTCTTCTTTGTTTGGGAATCAGATCATACAAATGTAAAAATGTTATAATATATTTGAAACATGTCTATCCATAAAAAGTTTTCTTAGGGGTCAGATCGGTGGCACAAGCAGTAAGGCCTTACCCACGCTAGCCTAGAATGAACCGAAGTTTGATCCTCCAGAGACCCAGGTGTCCCATATGGTCCCCCAAGCCAGGAGCGATTTTTGAGTGCATAGTCAGAATAACCCCTGAGCATCAACGGATGTGGCCCAATAAGCCCCCAAAAAAGTTTTGCCTAGTACTTTATTGTGATTTAACCCATGTATTAATCATGTGGACATTAATGGTATGTTTTATGGTACTTGGTGGACAAGTACTATTGAAATTAGAGCAAGAGTCTGGGATAGGGGGCATTGGTGGTAAGAACGTTGCACTAGTGAAGAGAGGTATTCTTTTATGACTGAAATCCAACTACAATCATGTTTATGATCACTGTGTTTAAATAAAGATATCATAAAAAGAAAAAAAAACCTACAACGACAAACACATAAAGTTCATTCATTTGATTTTCTTTCAGACTGCTTCCTCTGCATTCACTTTCTCCTTCTCTTGCTCTAAAGATAATTTAGGTGGCACTCGGTTTTCTGTTTTTTTTTTTTTTTCAGGTTTTCTCAGAACAACCAAATACCCTCAGTTGCAATTCCAAATCCTGGAGAATACCTCTTTGCTTTCAATTCACTTGAATAGGCATTATATATTCCTCTTTCATTTGCAACTTAAGTGCTAGGAATAGGAAGTGATATTTATCAACCTCACAGCTGGAAGCTCACATCTGTGTATCCACTTCAGAAAAGTCCAAGATGGAATTGTTTCTAGACCATAATGAGCAATCGCTCAAATATCTAAAGAGGGCTGACTTTAAGTTTCCTTGAGCTTGAGAAAACAAAGTGAAATATTTTCTGCTGATGTTGAAGGCTGAAAATAGAAGAGGTACACATAGATTGGTTTTTTTTGTGGCTTTGTTCTTTTGGTTTATTTTTTTTGGGGGGGGCACACCCGGCAGAGCTCAGAGGTTAATTCTGTCTATCTGCTCAGAAATAGCTCCTGGCAGGCACAGGGGTTCATATTGGACGCTGGGATTCGAACCAACCACCTTAGGTCCTGGGTCGGCTGCTTGCAAGGCAAACACCGCTGTGCTATCTCTCCGGCCCTGTTCTTTTGGTTTTTGGCCAAAAGACCCCCAGTGGTAGTCAGGACTTACTTCTAATTCTGTGCTCAGCATTCATTCTCGGTAGTGTAAAGAGAACCATGGTGAGGGTGCCAGAAACTTCAATTGGTTCACCCAGTTGATTGTATACAAGACAAGTACTCTGATTTAATGACGGTATTGTTTAAGACTTATTTTCAGTCATTGAAAAAGGTGAGAGTATGTTTAACTTTCCTTTCTTGGGCAGTTCTGTTTTGAAAGAGTTCAGAGGAGACCAAATATTCAGAAATAAATCACATTTGACTTGTATGAACTGAACTTGGTGAAACTAGCCAAGTTCATACCGCAAGATATTATTCTCTTAGTGTTTCCCAAAAGTAGATCTGTGCTATCAACACTTTATATATTTTGTACCTGTGTTTCTAGTATAGTCTCTTAAAATTTAGATCTTTCTACGACTCGCTGCTCTCCTGTTTGTTTTTATTTTGGGGTCAAGCCTGTCAGTACTCAGAGGCTACCTCTTAGCTCTGTACCATGTGCTCAGGGTTACATCTGGTGTAAAAGGAGACTTTGTAGACCTAACAGTATTGAGATGTATTTGAGGGGCTCCACATGCTAAACCAGAGCTTCAACCCTCAGAATAATTTCCCTAGGAACTTTGGTGCTGAGATCTGTTCTATGTCTATGACTTAATAGTTACTCTTTTCTATGCTTTTAAAACCTTTTAAAAATTAAAAGAAGCTCTATGATTTATGACTCTATTAATGAAGATTTCATGAGCTCAGAATTCCAACTCCTATCCATTACCAGTATATCTACCTTTCTTATTCAAGGGTCTCAATGCTTCTCTTTTGAAAATTCAACAACCTAAATTCAGGTGGATCTGTTCTGTCATTGACATTTTGTTGATACCTTGCTTTATATTACTTTAAGTTCTACATATTGACAGATAATTCTGTATCTACCACTTCAACTTGACTTAACTCTGCATGATCTTCTATAATTTCATTCATGTTGTTTTGTATTTCATAATTTTGCTCTTTCTTAAAGTAACAGTATTCTATCCTGTGCACATAATATGTATATCTTTTCACAACTTCTTTCATTTATTTGTTTTGGGAAACATATTGCTGATGTTCAGGGCTTATTTCTGCCTTGTGCTCAGGGAACATGCTCGAGAGACTATATGGGGTATAAGAATTGAGGAGTGTGGCCGGAGTGATGGCACAGGGTGTAAGACCTCTGCCTTGCATGTGCAAGCCTAGAACTGATGGGTAGTTTGATCACCAGGAGGCCCATTTAGTTACCCCAAGCCAGGGGCTATTTCTGAGCATATAGTCAGGAGTAACCTCTGAGCATCACTGGGTATGGCCCAAAAACCAAAAAAAAAAAAAAAAAAAAAGAATTAAGGCCTATGTCTGCCGCATGCAAACCAAGCACTGTACACACTGTACTATATCTGCCTCCTGTATCACAACTACTTGATCCATTCATCCATAGAAGGATCTTTGAATTGCTTCCATATATTACTAAGTATGGATATGAACATTGAATTCATGTCTTTGAGTTTTGAGATAGATGCCACAAAGTGCTATTGCTGGGTCATAGGGTAGTTCCATTCTTTTTTTTTTTTTTTAATGGATCGCCATATTGCTTTCCTAGAGGGGTGACCCAAATGGGAGTCTCAACAATAAGGAATGAGAGTCCTGACTGACTTTTATTTAGTTCAATATTCTCATGCAACATTGACATTTTGGAATTCTGACTAATATGTTTCTAGAATGATACTCCTTATAGTTCATATTAGACCATGTTATGATTACATACTATCAGGTTATAATCACTTGTTCCTTTGGTTTGTATGAATTCTTGGAGGAATGCATCTTATGGTACTCAAAACTTACTTACTCACTCCTAGATCTGTGCTCAGGGATCACTCTCTCTGTTCTTAAGAAACTGGTACCTGGGATCTATCTCCGGTTGACCAGGTACAAGACAAACACCATACTCACTGTAGCATCTCTGGCTCATGAGAAGGTATTTGGAATAAAGTAAAAATTATAGTGGAAATCAATACTTAGCTGGTAATAATATGACTTTGGGTAACCTTTTATGTGCATTATGTTGTCTTCTCTCATATATACATAGGGTTTTGTCATTGTAAGATGAAAGAGCATTTAAGAAGTTGGGCAACAGCTAAAAGTGCTTTAAGGGCTGCTGGGTCATAAAGCACCTTTTAGTCTTATATATCAGGACATGCCAGAGAGGATGAATTGCTACTGTTCTGGCCCCAGGCAGCCTGATCCGAAGGGCCTGTTGAATTTTCCTCATCAGAGAAAAGAGGCTCTCAAGTTGCAGTTGTGGAGCACACCTTCATTGGAAAGGCAATTGCTTCTCTCCCGGGCATCAAATGTATTTCAAGTGTCGGATGGTACCTTTAAGGCTACAGTCAGTACATATATCACATCTGTTCAAAGTGATGCCTGGAGAGGACTTACACTGCTTTGATTCCCAGACAGCTCTGCTGATTGTTCTATGATCCCCACACAGAATGCAGGCTCTTCTGCCTTGTGCAGCACCCTGCGGTTCTTTTTTGTCTCTTCATCACCCCCATTTCCCATTTTCATTCCATTCCTTTATCAGTCAATCTGTCCTGTGTGGTGGGTCAAATAGTTACTGCCCAATGTCAATATGAGTCATGCACTTAACTGAGTACTGTACCAACCACAGCCATTGCATCAGAGGCCAAAATGCAAAAAGTGATTCCCATTATGGGCCCTGGTTTTAGACTCAAGTGAACATTGCACTGGATATTCCATTTAAACCTTGCTTCTAAACTCCCCCTAGACTTCAATAGTCATTATTTTGGGAGGACTATGTTTGGAGGAGGAGGTTCTTCCAAGCAGTGTTCACTCAAGCAAGTTGAATAGCACAGTACTATGGTCATCAGTGCTTGGGGACACAAAGGCAAATAAGAATGCAAAGATTATGGGGCCTGAGTGGTGGCACAGGTGGTAGGACATTTGCCTTGCATGTGCTGACCTAGGATAGACCACCGTTTGATCCCTCGAAGTCCCATGTGGTCCCTCAAGCCAGGACCGATTTCCAGGCACATAGCCAGGAGTAACCTCTGAGTAACCCCTGTACCACACCCACCATAAAAAAGAACTCAGATTATCAGGGCAGAACAATTCTGGATGGGGCTATTTTATTCCTGGGAGAAAATTTGATCCTTTTTCATACAAGGCCAGTGCCTCATCCACTGAGCTGTTATCCCAACACTTGGTATTCTGTGCTTATCTTTCTTTCTAGTTCCCTCTCTCTTCCCACCACCCCTGTCAGCGCTGATAAGACTATGGCTTCTGTGGTAATTGCACTTAGATTTGCTACTCATGGAATCTATTCTCTTGGACTTCAAGTGTCTGCACACATGTTCAGCAGAGGTCACCTCCCTGGAATTTAGTCATGTACATTTTGGATGTTGTGCATCTTGTTGAGTGCACCTGGGTTAGTGCTGAAACTGAGGCTCACAGGCTTCTGACCAGAGTGCATATCCACCTTTTTGAGTTGTGGGGCTGCACATATTATTACCTGACATACTCAAACACAGTTTACAGAATTGTGCTTGGAAATCACTAGTGGCTTGTGGGATTTTCACATACAGCAGAGCAACCCAGGTAATAAAGCACATTATCTGGACCTTTCTTAGTACATGAAGTAGTATCAGGGATTGGACTCATGTCCATAAGCTTGTAAGTCAGGTGGATTTTTTGTTTGTTTTTATTTTATTTTGGTGCCACACTCAGCAATGTTTAGGGATTAGTTTTTATTCTGCACAATGGATCACTTCTGGCAGAGCTGAAGGGACCACATTGAGTATGTGGGATCATGGGTTGAGTATGGGCAATGCTCACCATATCCATTATATTATTTCTCTGGCCCTGTCCATGAGAATCTTCTTGGCCTCCCAATTTAAATTTAAAAGCTACATGTCAGGTCATCCAAATAATCTAAACTAAGTCTTTCAATGGTCAGTGTTTATGATGTTGTTCTTTGCAGCTGAGTATTTAAATCCAATATGTGCCATAACATTTAAAATTAAAATATCTTGCATCATAAAATCAAGTAAGAAAATCTCTAGCTGACCCTGTTGAATTTATAGCTTCAGAAATGTCTGTGCTTTTTCTACTTATTTAAAGACTCCTGTCAGTTTGGCTGCTGTTTTGGTATCTCCCTGTAACTTAGTAGAACTCAGTCATCTCTCTTTCACATCCTCATACTCCTGAAATCTGCCCAGATAATGGTTTCTCCATAACTGCCATTTTAGAATCCTCACTTATTCAAGATTCCTTAACTTGTTTGGACTTATTTTAAGTTTAGTCTGGTGCTTGAAATTTGACAAATTTCTTCTGTAACTTTAAACTCATTATTAAGAGAAATACTCTTTATTTACTCTATTCAAGTTTATGCTAATCTTGATATTTAAAATGATTTGTTAGAGAAATTAGAGAACAGAAATTTTTTGTTTCTTTGTTAGGTTTTTGGCTCATACCTGGCAGCACTCAGATTCGAACCACCGAACCTTCTGCACGCAAGGCAAATACCTTACCTCCATGCTATCTCTTCAGCTCCATTTTTTCCTAATGTAACCCAGGTAGCACTGCCCAATTGAGATGTGAGGACATTCTTCATCTATGCTACAGAGAAAATGTACAGAACCCTATGGGACTAAGAAAACATTCCTAATCAGACAGATTTTGCTGGGAGGCCAGATAGAAAGAACTAAGCTTAATTATATGTTGGAGAATATCTCTGAGGAAAAAAGTGGATGTATCTATGACTCTGGTCTCTTCAAGTGGGAAGAGTGTTTCTGAGAAGAGAGGCGGTGATTGGCATGCTTTAGTTCCTCAGGAATACTGGCCTCAGTTTCATGATGCACTTGGGACATCAGTCCAGAGCCCTATAGTCCTTAATATTTTTCTTTTCATGTGGCATTTGTCTTACCTAGTAGAAGCAAGAAGGAGGGAGAGAGAATGAATGTGACGGAAGTTTTCATCACTTTATGCATCAGTGTTAGGTATGCCATATTTGAAAAGATACTTTTGGTTGAAAGCAAATTACATGCCTGGTCTGCCTTCACAAAAGGACCACCTATGAGACCATGTTCATTAGGATTCATTCTAGAAATTTATCTCCAGGAGGAAAACCTGCATGTTCTTTGATTAATTATTTTTTGTGTGTGTTACTGGTTTGGTTTTGTTGGTTTTGTTTATATTTTGTTTTATTCATCATTATTTTATAGTCACAATTGAACCAAATGTTGGCAATGAGAAGATAGCAGGCTCTACCCATGTTTCACAATGTCCTCTGTGCTCTATTATTTTGCAAGACCAGCTCTCTGATTGTTGAGAGAAACAGCAACACACAGTTGTTACAAGTGTCTCATCATTGGTTTTCAGTTCATATTTGTGTGCTCCTGTAAACCTCTGGTTTTTGTGATGCCATCGAGTTTAGACATGCTGGATTCATAATGTCATTTTTGTATCGGGAACTGTATCTCATAGAGTTGTTGTGGGTAGGCAGAAAAAAAAAACAAACCAAATAAAAAATTTTTCTAACAATTTAGTGGTAAAATATTTTTAAATTAAAACTATTTGGGGGGGACAGAGAAATAGTATAGTGGATGAGCAGTTCAATCCCCAGCACACTATAGGGTTCCTCATGCTCCTCAGGAATGAATCTTGAGCAAAAAGTCAAGCTCTGAGCGCTTAGCCAGGAGTAACCCCTAAGCATCAACAGGTGTGGCCCCCAAAACCAAAAAAAAATTGTAAGTCAATAGCTGAGTCATTTTTAAAAAACCCAAGGTGGTTGGTTCGAATCCCCGTGTCCCATATGGTCCCCCGTGCCTGCCAGGAGCGATTTCTGAGCAGATAGCCAGGAGTAACCCCTGAGCATCGCTGGGTGTGGCCCAAAAACCAAAGGGGAAAAAAAAAACTTCCTTAGTCACTATTACTTTTTATTTAGGTTGCCTTTGATATTTACAAAAATTATACTTCCTTTCACTGAATTCCTTCCTAGAGACCCAATATTTTTAAACATTTATACCTTTCCCTTCGAAGAATTTTTTGTTTTGTTTTGCTTTTTTGGGTCACAATCGGCAGCGCTCAGGGGTTACTCCTGGCTCTATGCTCAGAAATCGCTCCTGGCAGGCTCAGGGGACCATATGGGATGCCGGGATTCGAACCACTGACGTTCTGCATGCAAGGCAAACACTTACCTCCATGCTATCTCTCCAGTCCCCAAAATTTTTATCCATCACTGTTTTCCAGGGAAAATTCTCTAATTCACATATTCTACCTTATAGTCTAATCTGTAATTTCATTATAAAGTGAATAATTAAATAAAATTTTGATTAGTTAGACTTGAGCAAGGCAAAAATAGTTTTGTTCTAAAAATAAATATTTCAGATATTTTTCTAATAAATATTACAGGATATATTTTCATGAATACATACTCTGTGCCACCAGTAAATACTAAAATATATAACATAATTGCAGAATTAATCATTCATACATATTTTTAGTTTCCCCAATTATAAATGATACACTCATGAGACACATAATCAAGAAGGGCTAGTAGAGTTTTTTGAGAATTAAATGAAAATCACTATTAAAATACTTACACAGATAGTACATTTTCTACCAACCAAAGTACACAAAATGGGAAAAGTTCAACTACTTTCTTAAAAATATTGACAACAGGAGCCAGAGTGATAACAAAGTGGGAGGGTGTTTGCCTTGCAAGCAGTTGACCCAAGACAGACCTGGATTCCATCCCTGGCATTCCATATGGTACCTCGAGCCTGCCAAGAGTGATTTCTGAGTGTAGAGCCTGGAGTAATGCCTGAGTGCCACCAGGTGTAGCCCCAAATCCAATATATATTATATATATTTTTTGACAAAAATACAGACTTTGTGTTGATTATATTCTGGTTCTAATTATGTGTTATAGGTCAGGAGTAGAACGAGGCATTAAATAAAATAATCCAATAAAACACCTTCATATTATTAGTTTTAACTTTCTATTATTTATGATATTTCTCTTATGTCTACTTTTTCTTTGAATACTTAAGAATTTCTCCAATCTCCCAAAATTATTTTTGATATTTCTCTTATGTCTACTTTTTCTTTGAATACTTAAGAATTTCTCCAATCTCCCAAAATTATTTTGTTCCTTCCGCAATTAACTTTATCCCTAATGCTGCTCAACTTCCTATAGAAAGTATATTTAACATTTAATAAATTATTCTTTAAGAATTTTGGGGTCAGTTTTAAGAGACAACAGTTCACTTGCCTTGCATGTATCTCATCCAGATTCTATTTCTGGCACCCCATGTGGTTCCCTGAACTAGCAAAGAATGATCCCTGAGTTCAAAGCTAAGAATAATCCCTGAGCATCTCTGGATAGTTTCCAACCAGAAAAAGAGATAGAGTTATTACTTTGAGGACAATGATTGCCTTTGCCTTATTAAGAAAAACACATCTTTATAAAATAAAATATAGTTAGTGAATTTCAATAAGCTACCAAGTTTTTTATAGAGAATTTTTGGGGCTCATCTCATTTTTATTTGTTACATTTTGTTCATTCAGAGAATATTTGAGTGCTTTTTACAGTTGAAACACTATGATATATAATTTTAAGTTAGATTGATCATAATCCTTATAATGAAATAGATATGGTTCTGATAAGTTTAAGTATGTTAAGAAATATACTATACAAAAAATTATATCAACAATGGAGAAAATATTTAAAGCAGATTTTTATTTTTGTTTTTTTTTGGGGGGGGAAAGGGCCACACCAATGATGTTCAGGAGATACTCCTGGCTATGAGCTCAGAAATTGCTCCTGGTTTGGGGGACCATATGGGACCCTGAGAGATCGAACCATGGGCTATCCTAGGCTAGTGCTGGCAAGGCAGACACCTTACCACTCCGGGCCACTACTCTGGCCCCTGAGCAGACTTATAACATTAAAGGTACATAATATATGTTATCATATATAAATGAGTATATTTATTCATAAAATATTTGTACTGATAGTAGTTTAAATCATTAGGGTTAACAACTATTAATCAGAGATCTTAATATTGAAGATGTTAAAGTAATAAGAACTGAGAATACAGACTAAAAAACCACTATTTTCAAAATCTCTACAAGAAGATCTGAGAAGGCCTGTGAACTGAAGACAAAAAGTGAAATTAAAACTTAAAGAATAAAAAAGAGGAAGTATGATCACTATTATAAAGATTTCTCTAAATTTAAAGTGATGAAATGGTATATTTACATTAAAAGACATAAAAAGTAAAGAGCTATACACTCAGAATTAATCTAAAAAATGCCATGACTTAAAATTCTAGCTAGAGACAATATTTATTTTGTAAATAAGAAGGAACAAGATAACATGCAAAAGGTCATATGACCTTTCATGCAAAAGGTCATCGGTTCGAATCCTGGTGCCCCATATGGTCCCCCGTGCCTGCCAGGAGCAATTTCTGAGCATGGAGTCAGAAGTAACCCCTGAGCACTGCCGGGTGTGACCCAAAAACCAAAAAAAAAAAAAAAGAAAAAGAAGAAGAAGAAGGAACAAGCATATAAATAGGAAGTATATTTCCAAGGGGATATAGAATCCAAGTACTTCCCAAATGGAAGCAATGATCAAGTGTTAAGGGCTGAATGATAAAGTGTTAAAAGCTTTAGAGACAACAGTTTACTTACAATAAGAGAAAATTGAATATTCCCAGTAGATAATTTTGACACAAAACATGAAGAAGGAAACCAAAGTGGTCTTTGTTGAGGAGAAAAAATCACAAAGCAAATACATGAGACCAGGAGAGATTGCACTGGAAGTTAGTATTCGAAGGAGTGATGATAGAAAAAAGATTAGGTTGTAGCAAAAGGTTAGGGAAAGGTAGTTTTGAAATGTGAATGGCTTGACTATATTTAAAACAAAAAATAAAACAAGCTAGTGCTCAAAGAATTATAAATGGGCCGAAAGAAATTTAGGTACATATTTCTGTGTAAATCTGTTCACAATAGACAAAAGATGGAAACAAACCAAATGTCTCCCAACCCATGAATGATTAAAAATATGGTGGCACATAGATATAATGGGATCATGTTCAGCCAGAAAAAAATCAAGCATTGATAAATCCCCCACTGTGAATGAACCTCCAAAACCTTATGCTAAGTGAAAGATGCCAAATGGAGAAGTTTATATCATCTATGTTTTTCTACATGAACTATTCAATATAAATAAATCCAAAAGGACAGAAGGAAAATTGGCAGTTGCCATGAACTGTGGCTGGGAGATGGGGAGCAAGTGATTAATGGGTAGACTTTTTCATTTTGGAGTGATAAAAATGTTTTCAAACTGGATTAAGCTTGCGATGGCACACCACCATAAATGCACTGAAAAACTACAGAATTCTCTTTACCATGCTTCATTTTTGCTATGGGAATGTCACTTCAATTAAAAAAAATTAAATCAGCAATAAAGCTCCAACATGGAGTTTGGCATTACATATGCAATGAGGAGATGGTGCATCAAAATAAAAAAAAAAATTTGAACTAAAGAGATAGTAATAGATTTAAGGAACTTGTCTAGAATAAATTTGTCTCCAGGTAAACCCCCCCAGAACCACGTAGATCCCCCCAAATTGCCACGTGCAGGTGGAGGCACCTAAGCATAGCTGGCTGTTACTTTGTAGGCTACCAAATACCACCCAAGTGGTTTGGCTATCCCAGGTACATCAAGGACCAAACAGCAATGAATCCTTAATATTTGCATTTAAGCAAAGGATCTTACCCTGGTTGAACACCACTTGGGTAATCTCTTGCCACTTAAGGATAATATTCCTGAGAATATTGGAGGAGGTAAGAGGAAAAGTAAATTATTGTGCCTTTGTGTGTCCTCATCCAAATCCCATTTTAGCCTAATATGTGATGGAATTTATTTTGTTATTATTTTTAAAATAGGTATTTCTCAATTGGGGGGAGGCACACCCAGAATTGCTCAAGGTTTGCTTCTGTCTCTGCATTCAAGGATCATTTTGGTAGTGCTCAGGGAATAGTAAGAGAACTGCTATACTATATCTTCAGCCCTCCCTAGAAGGAACTATAAAATGTTCAAGCAGGATAAATGTAAGTGACAGAAAGAAATATATAATTAGTCAATTTTCTAAGTCTAGCAAGAAAGGCACATCCACTTAATGACAATCACCTAGCTATCATTCTATGTACATGAGTCTTTTAGACTATTTGGATTTAACAATTGTCAAGATTCAGGGAGAAGAGTGATATAGTTTAGCAGGGAGGGTGCACGCCTTGCCCAAGGCTAAACTGAATTTGATGCCCAGAATCCCAGATGGTCTTTTCCTTCCTGTATAGGAGTGATCACTGAATGCAGAACCAGGAGTAAGCTCTGAATATTACTAGGTATGACCCCAAAACAAACAAGATATTGACAAGGTTTAAATCCTGATTGAGCCACTAGCTTTATCAATAAGACCCATGTTGTTTTGCTCAGTTTTCATCTCTAAGCAGTTCACTTACTATGAAAAGAATTTATGTTAGAAGGAGACTTAGGAAGCTGGAGAGATAGCATAGAGGTAAAGAGCTTGCCTTGCATGGAGAAGGATGATGCTTTGAAATCCGGACATCCCATATGGTCCCCATGCCTGCCAGGAGTGATTTCTGAGTGTAAAACCAGGAGTAACCCCTGAGCGCTGTTGGGTGTGACCCCAAAATTAAAAAAAAAGAGACTTTAAAGAATAAATGAAATAATGAATGTAAAGGGTTTAATATAATGTCTACTAGTATTAAATACCCAACAAAATTAATTTGTTAGCCTCATCCCCCAAGCCAAGAGCAATTTC
>PVKC010022545.1:0-17643 GCA_004027635.1 Crocidura indochinensis
CTGGCTCACCCTTGACCCCAGAGCTTAAAGAACAGGACAGAAAAGGGAAGAAATCTAGAAGGATGGAAGAACTTGAGTATGGGAAGTAATGAGGAACCTGGAGCCAGGGCTTCTATGATACTACTGACAGGGAGAGGGATACTGCTCTAGATTCAAAGCATAGATCCAACAACATTGAGAACATGACATCTAAGCTATGAACACTGACTTTGTGACGTATCTGTCAAGTGGCAGGCAGGTGTGGTCCATGGCATGATGGAGCGTGTGAGCCTCATGATGGGAGCTGACACTGGTGTAAGATTTGTGTTGAAATATGTATTGTAATACTCAACAATGGTCCCCAAAGTCTGCCAGGAGTGATTTTTGAGTGTAGAGAAACCCTCAGATCTGCCAGGTATGACCCTAAACCCAAAACAAAAGCAAAAATAAAAAAGAACATATGGCGGGTAAATGAAGACCTTTCCACATTCTTTTTTTTCTTTTTATTTTATTTATTTATATTTTATTTCCTTTCCACATTCTTATCACATATGATGTTTCCTTTCTGTCTGCAGTGGCCAAAGAGGAAGTTTTCCCTCTAGAACATTCTGCCCGAGGGAACCCCTCATCTGCTCTCAGACTCTGCAGAGGTGAAGCCTGAGCAGGCAACTGGCTCAAGGAGGAAGAGTGAAGTGGTACAGGTTGACTGTTTCACAATCCCCAAGGAGGGAAGGGGCTCCCATATCACTTATGTGGGGAGGAGAGGTGATGCTGGTTTGATTGTAGTTCCCACAGTAAGTAATCCACACAGACATGAAGGTTTTAGCAGGCAAGAAAAACTCACACAGTAAGCTGTTCTACCAGGAACCAGACACGCCACCACATGGAACCACAAGCTGAGTTGATAGCTCTCCCCATCTGCTTTTCTCCCTCCTCTTTATTCAGCTCCAAAACCAAAACCTGTCCCCAAGGCGATTGGGGGACTGGGATGGAAAAAGCTAGAAGAAAGACAGTGGGATGCAAATGGGAACTCATTTTACCTCACATTTCCCCCCTTTTAAGTATTCAAAAATTAAAACAAAATTTATGTCACATTTCCCCCCTTTTAAGTATTCAAAAATTAAAACAAAATGATAAATAAGTAAAAGGCCCGGAAAAGACAAGGGGAAAAGTGAACTAAATGAAGAGCAGTAATTTGCATAGGTACATCAATGGAAAATTGTAAAGAAAAATCCTTTAAGCCTTAAGAGAGGTGTTTTATCCAAAAACATGAGCCAGGGAAATAACAACAGACTACAGACAAAATTGTTTCACAGTCCTCAAAGTACATTCTGTAAGGTTCTCAAATAGTCTTCCTTTGTAGGCCAGATGACAAAGTCGGAATTCAGAGATCATGGATCTGGTAGACTATGAAGATTTTATGAAGCCATGGAAGAGTCACATGGTAATCTATTTTCAGAGATCCTAGGAGGAGATGTCAGGAAGTCCTCCTTGCAAACAAAATGAAGGATGGCACGAAAGCCCATTTTGGGGGTATAGTTTTGAGCTTATTCCTCATTGATGGAAGATGTATCCTAACTGTCACTGGACATAAAACTGCAGTATCACACTGATGGTTACCAGGGCTTTTTCCAAGCTCTTTCTTCTTAGGAAGAATCCATTTAGAACTCCATGATAAGCCAAAAAATAAAGTACAAGGTAGAGGGGAGGTCAGCCCATTTGTGAGTTATGGGAGCTTAAGCCAATTTACCAAGATAAGATGTAACAAGCACAGAAAGATAAAATTTGAGGTTTCATCCTTCATAGATAGAAATTCATTTTTGTACCTACAATTTTTACCAATTTAATGCCCCCATGCAAAAATTTTGACACAAAGTACAAAGGAGACCCATTGGAAAATATGGCAAATCAGCAAAACCAACAAATTAATTTTAGCATAGAACAAGCTAGAAAATGTTATCTAGAGTCCTAAAAGTGAAATTAAAAATGGGGAAAGAACTTTTATTACATAACAAAATAGGAAACAGAGGCATATACAAATCAAAGAAATACACTGATAAGAAATATACATAAACATGAACATCATTTTTTTGAATTGAATAGAAAAGATCTGGGACAAAGTAGAATCTGGAAGCCATGTCAGTCATCCATAGTGTCTTGAAGAGTCAGGACAAACTGTTTATAACTGCGACTGCTAAATAGAACTC
The DNA here is from genome assembly GCA_004027635.1 of Crocidura indochinensis. Classification (NCBI taxonomy): domain Eukaryota; kingdom Metazoa; phylum Chordata; class Mammalia; order Eulipotyphla; family Soricidae; genus Crocidura; species Crocidura indochinensis. The sequence continues at coordinate 2,187 of PVKC010022545.1, forward strand.
TGAAAGCTGTGGGTCTCTTCAAAAGACCAAATCCAGAAGCTTTTATCAGTCTATGGAGGAGATAACTGGATAGGAGAGCAGGTCCCTGTGGATGAGGGACCTTCTGTGGGACAGGAGGGAGTTCCTGTATAAAGAAAGTTAAGGTGTGAGGGAAGAGAGGATTAATTCTGACAGAAAGCATTAATCAGTTAAAAGGGAAGTGAGGAAGAAAGGATGATACACTATATATAATACACAAGGACAGAAGACAATACAGAAAGGGAAGAAGACATAAAAGGTGGCCACCAGAGGCATAGACACTCACCCACATGGAAAGAACAAAAATTTATATTGAAATGGATTCATTGATAGCAAATAAAAATGTCACCTGGAATGGTTTAAAGCCCTTCAAAATATAAGAGCAGGCAAGTCAGGTGGAATAATAACTTCAAAATCATGAAATTTTCTTCTAACAAAAAAAGAACATATCTGAAAGAGAATTTTATGAGCATAATGATCATGGAGAATACTTCTAACAATAGTGAGAAGTAAATTTATAATACTTTAAGGAATGACAAAGAGCAGTGAAAAGGAGTCCAAATCAAAAAGCATAGATTCACCGAAATGGTGCGTCTAGATTCCATCCTGAAAACAATCTGAAGGTAAAGAAATAAGATATGTTAGTAGACTACAAGAAATAAAACTGGAAAGTATAACATAGTACTGTATTCTGAAATTGATCAATATTATTAAATCCAGAAGCCTTTTTGAAAAATCTGTGTGGAGAATAAACATAATTATGTTTTAGTCATAATTAAATTCAATACCGATAGGATAATATATATGTAAGGACAAAAACCACAAGTTTCACCCAAGAAAGAGTCCAGAGTTTTCAAACCATTCTGCAACTGTTTCTGTGGAAAAAGAAAAAAAAACGTAAACCATTAATAGAAACTGCAAAGAAAGGAAATACATAGCTTGGGAAAGTTGAATGCTGTAGGTCTCTGTGAAATATAAAAAAGAATATTTGTTGGGAGCCGAGAGGTGGTGCAGGAGGTAAGGTGCCTGCTGCCTTGCCTGTGCTAGCCTAGGACGGACCACGGTTCGATCCCCCGGTTCCCATATGGTCCCCCGTGCCTGCCAGAAGCGATTTCTGAGCGCATAGCCAGGAGTAACCCCTGAGCATCACTGGGTGTGGCCCAAAAACCAAAAAAAAAAAAAAAGAATTGCTTCTGAAGACTTTACTGATATACTGGAGACTTCTGGAACCTTCTGGTTATCAAATTTAATCCAAATTTGTCTTGAAGCATTTTTACAATAGGATGTACAGTGCCCAGAATAAAGTTCACCATAATGGTTTGAAACTGATAATAAATTATACTTCTCAGAATTGTCTTTTTTTAACTCAGTGACCCACTTACCACTTGTTCCACTGCTTTGTCCCCAGTACATGGTTCTTGACAAGGCATTGTGGAACCCAGAATTTCTTGGCAGAATTGTCATCTGTGCAAACATAAGCATATCCCTCTGATAAGATAGTCAGCAATCCATGTATCATGAATCTTAATCCAAATGAGTATAAAGCGTTCCTTGTATCTGAGCACCCTTTTTAAAATGCCTGTTAGCAGCAGATTAAGATTCTTCCAGTGGCAAATTCAGGTAGTTTGATGTTTATAAAGTCAATGATAAAAGGTCAGTCAGTAGAAAATTTCTTTTTCTGTATTAAAATAATTGAGTTTTAAATTCCTGTGTTCCATTTCCACTATGCCTTGTTCTCAACAGTTATGGGGTATTCATTTTATGTGCTTAATTTGGCACTCCTTACAAAAGAAATAAAAAGTAATCAAAAGATTTTCTGATGTAGGAGGGCCATTATCAATCTAAATGGACTATGGAATACCCATCACTGAAAAACACTGCATTAAAAAGGTGCAAAATCTTTTAGCTTTCTGTGAAGACATATGTATAGCCCATACAAATTAAGAGTATTGTGTCCACAACCACATGGACATAGTATTTTGGGAGGTCTATATAAGTAATCTGCAAAGTAATCTGCCAAAGTTCATTAATCTGTAAACCTCAAGGGTTTGCTTCAGAAACTTGAGTTTTTTATTTAGATGAGCACAAATAGTACATTTTTCTACAATTTGCCTGGCTTGCCTCCATGGAATATGATAATTCACATGTAGATGGTGGGCAGTTGTATGAAGAGCTGTGTGCTCTTCAGCAGGCATTTTAAATATAGCCATTGCCAACTGATCTGCAGTCTTATTCCCCTGAGCCATTGGTCCTCCAAGACCTGAATGGACTCTAATGTGAGTGATAAAATAGGGCTCAGAATGTTTCTGAAGAATATTGTTTAAGTAAATTCAGTATTATTTTTTTATTGACATTAAGGGAGGCTGTAGTTTTGACAGGGAATGATCTCACTATGTAAGCAAAGTTGCTTACAATGTTATATGTTCTTGTTATGTGGGACAGCAAAGAAATCAGGGTGGCTAAGTCCAACTGTTGAGAAAACGTGTAATTTGTAAAAACTGTTGCTTCAGTGAAGTTCCCAATATACACCCCTTTCCCTATGAAGATTCCTCCAGGTAAAACACATGGGCGTCATGTGAATTACAAGTAGTGATACTGAATTAGGGCAATTCCCCACCACCATTGTTGACCTCCCTCTGCCTTATTCCCAACATACCTACCATATTTCCCCCTTTTGCACCCTGGACTGCTGGATGAATTGGCCCCCTTTGAGGAGTTACCCTGCCTGGGTTTGGTGTCTTGGGGATCTTGAGGATAAGATGCAGGCAGCAGCCTCGAGAGGGAATCTGCCCCTTTGGTTCTTGCCATCCCTTGCTAACTTGAAACGCAAGGGAGATCCTGTACTGAAGAATTGCAAAAAGAAAGTCTGTCTGCAGAGCTGCAACAAAGCCGACCTTGCATGTGGGCTGCCAGGTGTAATCCTCATCACCACTTAAGGTTACCTGAAGTTGCTTGGAGAGAATCCAGAGAGATTCCAGATCAAGGAGTTAGACCTGAGCATTCCAGAAACTAGGAAAGCTTGAAAGACTTCGGTCAGGGGAAAGGTTCTACCACCATGTTCCCAGGCAACAGGTGTCCTTTATTCTAAGTTGGCTTTCCTAGAGTTTCTCCTAATCTGGCCTCTGGAGCTTTGCACTTGGGTAAAATCCTGTTGCTTGGGTCGTTGTCAAGGGCTATTGTGGTCTTTGAAATTCCTCTCTTGGAGTGGTGCAGCCTCTCTGGGAGGAGGGGAGAGTCACCCTTCTCTTGCCCTGCAGTAGCCCCAGGGTAAAGGTTTGTCTTCAATCATATCTCCTGGTTTTAGTACATCTCAAGACTTCATTACTCTGGGGGGCTCCTTCCTGCCAGCCTATTTGCTCCCAAATCTAGAAAGTAAAGTTAAAGAAGCTGGATAGATAGAGACCTGCAGCACCTTGGGCTGGAGCTAGACCCAGAACCTGTGGTAGCCTAAATTTCATTGAAAGCCTGCTGGGGGTGGGGCAGGGAGGACAGAGCCTGGAATGCCTTTTTTGTTTCCTTGTTATTGTGTGCTCTGGACTCACTCCTGGTGGGCCAGGGGAATTTATGGGATGGAGAGATCCAACTGCTTGTAAGTACTCCTGCAAGTACTTACCTTCTGTGCAGTACTCTGGTCCAGCCCCAGGTAGTTCATATTGTTCAAGAGGTTGAAGCTGGTTCCTCCTAAGGCAGAGGGGAGAGGCCCTGAACCTCTTTATTGCCCTGGGAGCTCACCACAGGGGTCGGTGTTAGGCTGTGACCCGAGCCTCCCTCCTCTGTTTGCTGGCTCAGGACACAGTGACCTTCCCTATGTGGCCCTGAGCCTTTCCAATGCTCATCAGATTTCAGAGAACTCTGTACAGAAACCTGATCCTGGAGACATACCAGCACCTTCCAGCCTTAGGTGAGAGCCACACAAGGACCACCTGTACAGGACACACCATGGGGGAGACTCAGGATCAGACCAGGAATCTAAGTTCTTCAGGGGAAATAACTCTGAAAACCCCAAGGACAAATAAATCTTCCTATTGTTCTAATTTCCCCACCCCTGACTTTATTAGAATAGTCCAACTTTATTATAGTTTAAATGTCATTTCACAGTCCTCAAAGATACTACTTGTATCAAGTGATTGCCTTAGCTGGGGTGCACCAGGTTTGATCCCAGATCTATATTACTCCCCTGAGCCTGCCCAGAGCCAGCAGAGAGATGTGGTAACCACTGTGAGGTGTGGCCAAAAATTTCCCCCAAGAAGTCACTTAATTTTGTTGTTGTTGTTGTTTTTGGTTTTCGGGCCACACCCAAAGATGCTCATGTTTACTCCTGACTATGTGCTCAGAAATTGTTCCTGTCTTGGGGGACCATATGGAACACCAGGGATCGAACCCAGGTCTGTCCTGGGTCAGTTGTGCAATTGCTCTGGTCCCAAGTCAGTTAATTTTGGTAAGGGACTCTTGGCTTCCCCTCAGTGGCATAGGGCTTGTTCTAAGCTCTGGCCTCAGGGATCACTTCTTGCATTATTCAGAGTTCACTTGGGGGTGTCATTGATCAAACTTGGGTCATCCTTGTGCAAGTGATTTCCTCTTCTCTGTACAATTGTCCCAACCCTTCTAAGTCTAAGTAAAGGTGAGCTAGTGTGACTTAAGTGTTGTTCATGATTTGTTAAGGGCCACCCAGCTTCAGCCCCTTCCAATCTTCTTGGAGGATTATGTGTGTGATCAAATCTGAGGTTCCTACATGCAAACTCTGTTCCCCAGTCCACTGTGTTGTTTCCTAGAAATCAGTTTTATTTGTGTTTGTTTATTTTGTATCTGTGCTACACCCAGCAAGACTTAGGCTTCCTAATGGCTCTGCCCTGAGAGTCACCGTGCCTGGGTTTGGTGGTCTTGGGGATCAACCCAGGGTGGCCCCTGTGAAAGGGAAGTGTACTCTCAACTGTATTATCACTCCAACTCCTACCTTTATTTTTCTGTTTTTGGGCCAAATCCTGCAGCACTTAGGGGTTTCTCCCAGCTTCTGCCCTAAGAAATTAGGCCTGCAAGTCTATGAAATGCTGAGATCAAATCCAGGTTGGCCACATGCAAAGTAAAAACCTATCCACTATGCTATAAATCTGGCCCCATCCACTCCCAACTTTTTCAGATATCCTTGGACCTTGCCATCCTTGGATTTGCTTCTGGCTATGCACTCAATGCTTATTACTCAAGAGGGACTCAGGGAATTCCAGAAGGTGGGGAGATAAATGCATATTAGCTATGTGCAAGACCCGCAGCTATAGTATTGCCCTACTCTGTATTATCTGGCCCCCTGAATTGTACTCTTCTGTTTAGATCTGGTTTCATCTGTGTGAAGTGAAGATTCTGTTCATCTGTTCAGTAATGCTTCTTTCACTAGGGACCCAGATTCACATGGGGGTGCAGTCCCTTTACCTATTGCCAAACCTGTGGGTCAGGGAATTGTGGGGTTGAACTCTGCCTTGATTTTCTGGCTGGAAGGAGGAGCCCTTGCAGGTGAATGTGGCAAGAGCCCCAGCCCCACGAGTTCAAAGCTTGGAATGGATGAGGAGCATTTTGATCACATGTGAAATGTTGGTGCTGTACAGGGTGTCAGACTCCAGATAGGTGATGTGTGGCCTCTACTTTGTTCATTGCTCTTGATGATAATTCCCAAGATGATCTGGAGCTTTGCTGTCTTGGCTTTCCTCTTTCTGTCTCCTTGTCTGTGGGTATTTAGAACAGAGCCTGAGATTCTAACCCTTTATATTCCTCCTCTTCCTGTTCTCTCAGCCCAGCTACACAGCTCCATTTCTGGGGGCCCTTCTTAAGAGGCATCTGAATACCCTTTGCCTTTTCTGAGTCTAGGCTTTATTTTGCTTTGGAACATTTTTGGCAGTGTTGAAATCTCCCACACATGTTTTTGTTTCTTTAATTTTTTTCATTCCTTCTGTATTATGGTGCTCAGAGTTACTCAAGGATTCAGTCCTGAATCCTCAGGAGGGAATTCAGTTCAGGATTCAGTCCTGGTGGGCTCTGTCAGTGATACGGGAAGATGAGGACAAAACTTGGTCCTCCACTTGCAAGGTAAATGCCTGTGGTATGGCTCTAGCCTTCTTTTACTTTTTTTTTTTTTTTTTGGTTTTGGTTTTTTGTGTCACCCGGCAACGTTCAGTAGTTACTCCTGGCTTTACACTCAGAAATTGCTCCTGTCAGGCTCGGGGGACCATACGGGATGCTGGGATTTAAACCTATGACCTTCTGCATGAAAGGCAAACACCTTACCGCCATGCTATCTCTCCAGCCCCTCTAGCCCTATTCTTGAGAATATTAAAAATTTTGTTTAACATTTGGGGAGCCACATTTGTGGCACTATGGTGTTACTCCTGGCTCTGTACTTTGAAATAACTCCAAAGGGGGATGGAGAGATAGCACAGTAGTAGGACATTTGCCATGCATGGGACCAACTTTGGAGTGACCTGGTTCATTCCCCACATGCCATGTGGTCCCCTAGCCTGCTAGGGGCAATTTGTGAGTTCAGAACCAAGAGGAACCCATGTGCACTGCAGGATATGACCTAAAAAACAATCAGTCAATGAATTAATCAATCAAGAAATAAAGTTAAAAATTATTCCTGGGGGTACTTTGGGGAGTATAGGCGTTGTTAGGAATTAAAGTCAGATCTGCTTCTTGCAAGTCAAACACCCACTTTGGGGATCTTACTCTTTGACTCATTCAGAAATTTTTTTTCTGTTCATTTAAGGCATCGACAAATGAGTGCATCACAAAGCTCAAGTGGACTTTGCCAATCCTCCCAACCTATGCTTTTATCTGTAAGTTGATTCAGTATGTGAAAACGACATGCATTCACTGCACCTATGCTGCAGTCTCAAACAGGTTTTATTCAACTAAGTCTTTGCTGTTCTTTTTTCCTTGGTGGTTGGGCTACACTTGGTGATGCAGGCTCAGGTGATCATATAGGATTTAGATATCAAATCTGGGTTGGCTTGGAGGACCACTTGAGACACTGAGGGATCAAGGCACTATCTCTCCTAGCCTAGCTCAGTAAAGGCAGACACCTTACAGCTCTGCATCACCGCTCTGCCCCAATAATTTAATTCTTACATTACCTATTTGATTTGTGGATCACATCTATGGTCTCTGCACTGCTGGGAGCATCCAGAGTCCATGTGTGGATAAGCTGTCCTTTAGTCTCAAGTGAGTTCTAAAGTGAGTCCAATAACTTTAATAATGAATAGTTTCAATCTAAAGAAATTAAGAATGTTTCACATAAAAAGGAAAGACTAAGTTTAGTGGGGACTGGTGGGAAGAAATAATGTGGTTTTGGTTTGATAAAATATAAGCTCAAATTTTGTTCAAATCAGCTCATTTCTGGCTGGATCTATATTCCAGTGGGAGGTTCTCTTGCTGTGCATGAGGATAGCAACTGGGTTCCATCCCCACAACTATACATGTGTCTCTAAACTCCACAAAGAATGACACAGCAGAACACACAGCCCTGATATAGTGAACGCCTCCTGGTGGGAATGTCCAAAATGTATATAGAAACAGATGAAAAGAAAAACTCATTGATGTTTGAGAAAATTATGCTTATAGTGAGCATTTTTATTTATATCTTGTTTGTTTGTTTTGGGCCATACCTATTGTTGAAATTCAGGGATCCTTCTGAAAGCAAAGTCAGGGATCACTCCTGATAGGTTGGGGACCTCATGGGATGTCTGGGACTGAAACAGGGTTAGTTGCTTTCAAAGAAAGTGCTAGCTCCAGTGTCCTATGGCTCAAACTTATAGAGATATTTCAAATGGCTACACCAAAAATCTGTTGGTATATCACAGCATTGTGTGTATGACCCAGATGGGAGTCCGGAAGCAGAGAACTCTTTCCATGGTCACATACTGAGTGTTTTGCCTTTGATCTGCTTCTGGTCCTCTGTAGAAACAGGGCTGGATGCACTAAAGAGGAATCCAGAAAGGAGACCCTGACTCACTATATGACCATATATATTATATATATGACCATATATAATGGCCAAAACATGCTCTCTTCCCATACTGATTAAGTTTCATTCACAATTAAGGTAACCGTCACTCATTTAAATATTCTGGGGAATTGGATGATTTTTAAAAATTTACTTGCTACTGAACCTTTTCTTTCTCTTCCCTTCCATGTTGTTAGTCTTTCTAGTTTTTTAAATAACTTTGCCTTTGTTCTTCCTGAAACAAATGTATTATGATCAATTATTATATATCAACTATGTGATATATTTTCTTTAAAAAATTTCAAAGGGGCCCGGGAGATAGCATGGAGGTAAGGCTTTTGCCTTTCATGCAAAAGGTCATCGATTTGAATCCCGGTGCTCCTTATGGTCCCCCGTGCCTGCCGGAGCAATTTCTGAGCATGGAGCCAGGAGTAACCCTGAGCACTGCAGGGTGTGACCCAAAAACCAAAATAAAAATTTCAAAAAAAATATTCTGGGAGTGAGAGATGCATTCCCAGTCATGTCAGCATTGCTAATTCATCATTTCCTCATCAGCCTCACTCCTGACTGTCACCTGGAGAGGCACATGCTAAGTTTGGAGCGTGCAGTTTAGATGTCTTGTTCTTGGTATTGTGGGATTGTGCTTTTGATTTAGATTTCTACATAACCTCTCCCATATCACCATAATAGACAACAGAAGCTGCAACCTCGAGCTTTCTATGATTGCTCTTGCTTATCTTCTATCCTGCCTAGATTTCTTTCCTTTCTGTCCTACTGCTTAAGCTCTGGGGTCAAGGCTGAGGGAGGCATGCAGACTATGCCAACACACATACTCATATGTCATTTAGAAGACCCACACTTCTCACCAGTTGGTGAAATCTATTGTGAGTCTCTTGCCTTATGTACTATTATGTACTATTATGCTCTTGTCACTGTATGTAACTAATCACACAGAGCACACACCGTATTTTAATTCCCTCTTATACCTACTGGATTTGCTGAGACAGAGTTCACACCTAATTTTTCCCTAAAATGAAGTGAGTTCTTCTCCAGAAGTGGCTCTTGGTTGCTTCGTTGTGAGAGAGCTCTACTTGTCCGGATCCAGGGCTTTGACATCTTGCAATCTGACCTCACCAGTGAGAATTACAATTGTAATATTATTTCAAGGCCCCTAGAACAATGTTTTTTATTTTTATTTTTTTGGCTTTTGTGCCAAACTCTCTGGCGCTCAGTGGTTACTCCAGGCTCTTCCCTCAGGCTCAGAAATCATTTCTGGGAAGCTTAGAGGACCAAATGGGAGGCTGGGAATTGAACCATGGTCTGTTCAGTCCTTGGTTGGTGCATGAAAGACAGAGCCCCCCCCCCCCCTGCGGTGCCACCAGTCTGGCCCTGAGAATGCTACTTACATTTAAAAAATACTCTGTTCACCTCCTGTCCTCTGGTCACCACCCTACTCTCCTCCATCCACTTCTTGGAGAACTGCAGAGGCTTGGATCCACCCTCACCTGGCCAGAGAGCCTGGGCCTACCTAGCTGCGACTGGCCCTTTAAGACGCCTGGGACGAGCTTGACATCACAAGCCTGCCCCTTTATGGCGCACAACTGGTTGCAGTGTAAGGGAGTGTTTGGAGTTAAAAGTTTCAGAGGCTAACTTTGCTGTTTGGCTTCTGTCCCAGTTTGCTTGAGCACATTGAGTTAAGAGTTTCAGAAATAATCATTGCTGTTTGGCTTCTGTCCCTGCTTGCTTGTAGGGGAATAATTTGCCTGCTTATCACTTATGAAAAGTAAAGGGAATAAGGAGCCAGGTCTGGGTTTGCACCTGTCAGACAGATTTAGGGGAAGGGGGCAAGTTTCTATTCTCAGGACTCGGCTCTGGAGGTCTAAGAAGATAAGGTGAAATTCCTGGCTGCTTGTGCAGGTCCTGTGTGTTCCTGGCTGCCCTGCGCAGATCCTGTGTGTTCCTGGCCGCCTGTGTAGATTTTTGTATAATGTGAAAGTAGTTGCCAGCTCTTGTGTGTTCTAAACTTAATTGCCATTATAATGCTGTTTCTATGAATAAGAAGAAATTCCATACCTCCCCCTTGTTTCTGACTCAAGGACGCAGCTGTAATTTGACAGATGTGACAATAGCCAGCTATTCCCTGTAAGAATGTTTGATATAGCCCTATATAAGTCTCACTGAAATCTAAGAGGGTGTCAAATCCTCTACTCTCACTAGAGAGTGTGTGATTTGGCCCTAGCATGCTAGCCTTTGCTTGTCACTTTGTATGAATAATAAACCTCTTGTGATTGCAGCAAGTCGGTCTCTGTGTGTCTCTGGGTGTTAGTGCCCATCGAGGTTGGAGGAGGGATTCCCCCTTGCGAGAGGGACACTCCTACAGCAGCATTTCCCCTTGGGCTTGTGAGCAGTTTTGGGGGTCCCCGGCATTCGGGGCGTCTGGAGGGAGATTTTTCGCCATTCAGAGCGCCTGGAGCATCAGGGTCCCGCCAGATGAGCGCGGGGTCCCCGGGGGTTCGTCTGCAGCAGCAGCCAGAGTTGGAGATGTGCGGGACAGGGCACCCCAAGGGCCTGAAGTGCACATAGGGAGCGGGGTTCTTGCCTGAACCCCAGAATGAAGCAAGTGATGGAGGGAGAACACGGATTGGGCAAAGAGAAAAGGAAGAGTCATTTCCCTAAGAGAGAGGTCAAGTTTCTCCAGGCAGCGCTCACCCCAATTCCCTGGGGGAAGTTTGGCAACCTCCAAGTTCCCAGGTCCGAGGGAGAGGCTGCAGCCATGTGCCCAGGCTTCAAGTGTTTGTTTCCCAGTTGGCTTTTCTAGGGTTTTTCCTACCGCTCCCCCAGGCTTGCTACTGGTGGGGTGATTGCCTGGGGCGGAGTTGTGATCTGCTGGGCTTTGCTAGTCCTCTTCCAGGCTTGGTTCCTGCAGGAGCCTCTCTGGTGGGCAGGTCCAGACTTTTCTTTCTGTAATGGTATTCAGTCTACGATTTAATCTCTGGGTTTCAGTGCATCTCAACACTTCATTGTAATGGGGTCCCTGCCCTGATTCTTTGTTTCCAAATGTAGAGGCTAAAATTTAGTAGCTGGATAGTTTGCAGCATGCAGACACCCAAGGCATTTACTCAAGGGCCCCTCCCTCAATGTAGGGCCACAGAGATTGCACAGGGGTAGGGCTTTTGTCTTGCAAACAGCCTACCCTGGACTTTTGGTGATTCATTTCCTGGCATCCCCTGAGCTTGCCAGGAGCGATTTTTGAGCACAGATCCAGGAATAACCCCTGAACGCTGCCATTTGTGACTACTCTCCTCACCAAAAAAATTCCCCCTGTAGAGTTCAGGAGTTATTTCCTGAATGTGTTCTCAGAAATCACTCCAGGCCTCCTATGGGGTGTTGAGGATCTAAAAGGGTCAATGTTGTTCAATTCAAATGAACTGCCCTTGTGCTTTCACACTCAAACCCTGTTGGTTGGGGGATGCCTTTGTTTGTTTGATTTTTGTGCTTTGCTGAGGGCTGTTTAATTCATAATCGATCCGAGAGTGACAGGGTGGGTGGACAGGAGATTGCAGCCACCAAGGGGAGGTGCCCCCAGGAAGGAATTTTGAGTGGTGGGTGTGGTCCCTGCAGGGATTAGAGAGTCAACTATTAAAGTCCTTTGTGTTGTATTTAGTTTGTGGACCCTAGCTAGTGGTGCTCAGGATCCACCCCTTGCTCTGTGTTCTTGGGATTCCCCTGGTAGGTCTCAGCCTCTATAGAATGCTGAGTTCTAGGGTTAATCTCCTGATAATATGGATCTGATATCAGTGAGAAATAAGCCCTTGACTTAATATTATTGCCATATTCCTCACTTTGCCTCATTTAGGAAAAGGCCTTCATCTTTCATTCTGGAGAATCTTGCCTTCTCCCTCCAGCCACATTTCTCAGTAAAGCAGTTTCACTTGCAAAGCCTCCTCATGTGCATCACCTGACTTTGTGGCTCTGAGAAAAAGGAGGGAAAAGAAACTTGAGAAAACATGGAGTTTGGGAATTCTATCGCTTCCCTACTCCAGGAGAGATTGGTTTGGGGGTGAACTAGGAGTGCTTATTTGAACAATGAAAGCTTTAAGTTACTCACTAGACCCTGGATTTTTTTTTCTACTTTCCCTAGTACTGAGGACAGAGGGGCTTTGGGGATAGATTGGGCTAGTGTGGACTTAGTCTTGTGAGTCACACCAGAGTTGATTTTTCAGTTTCTTATGGTTCTGTGCTCAGGTGGTAACTCCTGACAATGCTCAGTGGACTGATTGGTGCAGATACTGGCCAGCGGTGTCTGTAAGGCGGAACCTCTAAGAAATTTCTAGAATAGTGATCCAGCTTCCTAGAGTGATTTTTGGGGCTCATCCCCATGGAACGTAAATGGATGCTGGTTCCTCATGTGGGAAGAAGGAAGATGACTGAGTCCTTCTTGGGTTATGAGGGGTCTTGTCCTCCCCCTAGAGCCCAGGGTGTCACTGGTCTCTGATCCCCTGCACTGTGCTGTTTCAGGACATGGTGACCTTCCCCGATGTGGCTGTGAGCTTCACCTCAGAAGAGTGGCTGTGCCTCGATGCCTCGCAGAGGAAGCTCTACAGAGATGTGATGCTGGAGACTTACCAGAACCTGTTGGAGATAGGTGAGAGCCTCCTGAGAGGGCCTGTGTGGGTGAATCCTGGGAATAGACCAAATATCGAGGTTCAACTGGAAGTGAATCTGCTCCAAGGACAAACTTCTTTTGTTGTTCTAACTGCCTACTTCCTAATTTTATTGATTAGATGAGTCCAATTTTGTATGTTTTCAGTGTTATTTCACAGTTCTGAGAGATGGTACATTCAATTTTCTGTAAGTTCCCTGGGCTGCACATTGGTCCTACTTTTTCCGATATACACATTTATATTTATATATATTTATGGCATATAAAAATAAGAAATGGCAATATGGTAATAATATCTAGAGAAAATATGGGTGAGGGACAGGAGGACTAGTTCATGACAGGAAGCTTGCCATAAAAAGTTGTGAGTTCAGTTAGAATAGAGAAGAGTATATTATGACATTGATAGTTGGAACATATCTGTACAAGAACTGGATGCTGAAAATGAATTAGTGACATGCATTGTACCCTTTAATTAAAAATATTGCAAACCACGGTGTCATAAAGGAAATTTTGCAAACCTCAGTGTAATAAAGGAAAAGAGAGAAAGCAAAATGCCTTCCACTGGCATAGGCAGAGGAGTTTGAAGGGGAAGGAAACAAGGGTTTCTTCCACATTGGTGGTGAGGAAAGTGCACTAATGAAGGGTGATGTACATTCTATGATTGAAATTCAAGTGTTAATGATTTTGTAACAAATATGCTTAAATAAAAATTATTTTTAAAATTTTCAGGCACTCCATCAGAATTCCTTTATGATATATCATTTACTTTAACAATGTGCCATTTTTGTTTTTGTATTTTATTCTTTTTTTGTTTGTTTTTTGGGTCATACCCGGTGACGCTCAGGGGTTACCTCTGGCTATTCACTCAGAAGTCGCTCCTGGCAGGCACGGGGGACCATATGGGGAACCAGGGGATTGAACCTCGGTCCGTCCTAGGTTAGCACAGGCACCTTACTTCCAGCGTCACAGCCCGGCCCCAGTTTTTGTATTTTAGTTTGGTTTCTTGCAGCACACTCTAAAATGTCAATAGATTTTTTTCCTTTCAGTGAAACCACTACTTTTCTCTGGAACACTGTCTTTGCTTTTAAAGATTGTTAAAAGGTTTTTCTCTTTTATCTGTTTCTTCTCTATATTGTAGGGTTTTAAACTTTCAGAACCTTTTGGTTATCAAGAGGAAATGTGGGAGCCGGGCGGTGGCGATGGAGGTAAGGTGCCTGCTGCCTTGCCTGCACTAGCCTAGGACGGACCACAGTTCGATCCCCCGGTTCCCATATGGTCCCCCGTGCCTGCCAGGAGTGACTTCTGAGTGCATAGCCAGGAGTAACCCCTGAGCGTCACTGGGTGTGGCTCAAAAACCAAAAAAAAAAAAGAAAAAAAAGAAAAGAGGAAACGTTTGGCTTACTTATCAGAAATCAAAGCATTTTTCCTCGAGCAGGGTGTTCACTATCAGAATTAACATATGATCAGTGGATTCAAAAACTATTTCATGGTGGATGTTACTTCACATCTACAACAGTTTAATTATAAACTACAGGGGAAAGGAAACACAATTTTTTCGGTTTCAGAAGTTATTTCTCTTGAAAACAAATAATCAGTTTTTGCTCAAGATTTTGACAGAGAAACTTTAATTCACCTTCCAGGCCTGTTGAAACATCGCCAAGAAAATAATTCTGATATGGACATTACCTATTTTAAAATAGCACTTCTAAATGTGAGGGAAGCTTTTGTCAAGAAGTTTCAGGATTTCAGAAACAGCAAAGCAACATTGGCCTTTGTTAAAAAAAAAAAAACCCTCTGGATGCCACTGTAATGGAATTAAATTTTTCTCCCTTTAAAATCAACATTGGCAACTTTGAAATGCAATTTCTGGATTTAAAAAACAAAGAACTGGGGGGCCGGGTGGTGGCGCTGCAGGTAAGGTGCCTGCTTTGCCTGCGCTAACCTAGGATGGACCACTCAGAGGGACTTCTGAGCAAATAGCCAGGAGTAACCCCTGAGCGTCACCGGGTGTGGCCAAAAAAAAAAACAAACAAAAAAATCAAAGAACTGTGGAGCTCAAAATTTGAACATCTTTGTGCTAATTTAGAAAGATTGGAGAAACACAAATGTGAATTTAGTTCACAGCACAAGTGCTCTGTTTTGAAAAACCTGGAGAAGGAAGATATGTTGATTTTTAACACTTGGAATAGTATTCCTGACTCATATAATCAACTGAAAAAAACTAGTGTTTGCTGTTCTTTCCTTGTTTGGGTATACAGATTTATGTGAACAATCATTTTCAAGCATGAATCTTATCAAGAGTAAATTGAGAAATCGTCTCATCAATGAGAACCTGGAATGGTGCCTAAAATTAAAAACAACAACATACAAACCTGACTTACTCAAACTATCCAAGAAAATGCAAGGCCAATATTCACATTAGTGTTTGCGACTTTGTCAGTCATTGTCAGGATGTAATTTTTTCTACATTGTAAGGCAAATTTTATGGAATTTAACGTTATCGATAAATAATATCGTTCTAAAGTTTTTGTTTATTGGTTGTTTTATTTGTATCCTCCTGATCTATGTGGATACTTACATGCAGTATATTCTCAATAAAAACTTATTGAAACTGAAAACAGTGTACCCTCGTATGTATTTTCAGTTTTAAAAATGTGGCTCTCGGGGCTGGAGAGATAGCTTGGAGATAAGGTGTTTGCCTCTCATACAGAAGATCCGTGGTTTGAATTCCAGCATCTCATATGGTGCCCTGAGCCAGCCAGGAACGATTTCTGAGCATAGAGCCAGGA
>PVKC010022546.1:0-17640 GCA_004027635.1 Crocidura indochinensis
GGGGACCATATGGGGCACCGGGATTTGAACCGATGACCTTCTGCATGAAAGGCAAACGCCTTACCTCCATGCTATCTCCCGGGCCCCCCAAGAGTGATTCCTGACTGCAGAGCCAGGAGTAAGCCATGAGCCATGAGCCATGCTGGGTGTGATCCAAAGACAAAATAAAAATAATAGAATCAATTAAGGAAATGAGGTACAAACAGTAGTCGTGGCAGCAGTTTGTGAACTACAGGTGATGGCATCTTACCCAGCTGGTTCTTCATGCCCATGAGTACGGAGTTCATGTGCGCTCTGGAGGCATAGAGCTTGCTCACCGCCTTCCTTGACCTGATCATCTCCTTGGCCAGAACCACACAAACATCCTTCTGACCCTTTTTGGCAGCATCTTTCACAGATCGTTTCACCTTTTCTTCTTCTCTTTGGATATCTGTATTTTCGACAAGACAGCAAAAACTGGGATAAATCGGGAGAATTCCTGACACTTGAAATCTAACTGGCATTTACATGGTCTTAATTATTAAATAAGAAAACAGATAAAAGGAAATGTACAAAATATTGATTATTGTATTGATTATTTCCAAAAATATTAATATAATCTAACAATTTAAAAACAGTCAATTCATTCCAGCATCAATCCTAATATACCTAAATATTACCTATGTCACATCTGGAAAACAAGGTATAATTAATTCGTCTTGAGACTTATGAAACTAGACAAGTCATTTACTTTCTTTCTTAGTACAGGGAAGACAGGTGCTTTACAGACATTCCCATTCTAAAAGGGAGAAATGGAATGACACCCAAGTTGTCGAAAATCTAGCAAGCAAACTCTGAACGCTTGACCCCATCTCTGACTTCCACCATCACATGCTCTCTGGTAACTGTCAACCAATCCCACCTCTGTCAATGGGTCTATCACATTCAACTGCCCGAAGTAACGCCCTTACAGAAGTCTGAGGGCTGTGGCACTTGTTGAAACTAAGGCTAAGTAGTTTGGATGATATCCTGGTCTTTCCTAGATCAAGAGCACAAACAAGCAGCAAAATAATCTTACTGTCTGGCACAGTACAGCATCTGTGCCTAACAGCGTTCCCTTACTCCAATTTATACCCATGCCCTTTAGTTTCTCTTATTAATATGATTGATCAATTCCAGGTTTCACAGCTATACTTTACTAATATCCTTATCTGGTTGTTATAATCCCCCCAGAGAGGCTTTTATTATCCTGTGTATTTAATTATATAATAAATTATAAAACATATTTATATATCTATACTTATCCAAAGTATCCATGATTACTTACGCAATAAGATGGAAGCTTTTTCTTTAGCTCTATTTTAATGGAAGATATACTCTCACCAAAATCATATTCTTACTTGCTAGCATTTTTTCAGGTATAGGGATCAAACTTGGGAACTAATGCATAAAGTATGTACTCTACTGGTGTGCCACATCCCCAGCCCAGAATCATCTTCAATGGCCTATTTCTAGTAAAGCAGCTTTCTGTCATGCTCCTCAAAATTCATGTAGCATAAATCACCTATTTAAGCTATGGTATTTTTGTTCTAATGGCAAAAAATGACTAATAACAGATAGTGGCACCAAGAAATAGAATATTCCTGTATTTCTCTAACATGCACCTAAAAAATGTGGCCCCATCAACAACTAAGAGAAAAAAGTGCTACTAGGTTCATGGTTCAAGCATCCTATGTGCAGAAGAAAGGTGTGTTCACTTTTTTAAATGCAGACACATTGCCTAATGTGTTGTTTCTGGTGTGCATCACTGAAAAATCAGCACATACATGCAGCACTGAAAATTCAATTCTATCTGCTTCATATGGGTATCCCTTTCTCCCAATTTACCTACACTCCTCCTTGTAACCACAATGGGTCTTCCAGTGTAAAAGTTTATCTTTGTTTTATTTAGTACTATGTTTATTGTCTTTATATACAAGTGAAATCATACAATGCTTTGTCTTTCTTCATCGATATATACTCTAAGTATAATACCCCAAGGCTCATCACTGTTGTTGCAAGTGCTAGTTCAAATTACCTACTTCCTATTTATCTTCTGAGATAGACACATTCGCCTTTGAGAATGGGTTATTAAAGTCTGTTATTATAAAACTATTTGCTCCTTTAATTTTGTCAAATTGGCTTCATATATAATGACAGACGACCAGGTGCATATCTATACAATTTTCTTTGACTGAAACATTAATACATATCCTTTGTTTTGTGACATTTTTAGTTTATTTTATCTTAGTACAACAATCATTACTCTTCTGGTATTTCCATGGAATTATTTTTTTCCTATTTCTTTCATTTTCCATCAGTTTGCATCTCTGAATCTCACACAGTGTTCTTCAACCTTTCCACACCTGTGGACCAGCACCTGTCCTGTATTCAGCAGCTATAACAAAGGTGGTACACAAGTGGTTTACATCTAACCTTCCTACATCTACAGTCTAGCATTGTCAATTGGAGAATGCAGATGTAAAGTCAGGCTCATGTTAAGGACATGCACTAAGATCATGTTTTCAACTTTAAATCCTTTTCATTGGAAACCTTAGTTAATTTACATTTAATGTAATTACTTACTAAGAGAGTTACTTTTATAATCTTGCCCTTTTTTATGTAGGCCTTGCAGATGGGTTTTTACCCTTTACTTGATATACTAATATGTTCTTTTATCTGTAATTGGTGCTTTCACACACACACACACACCCCACCCTTTATTTCCCTTTATTGATACTATTGTGATGATCAGAGATTGCACACGCACCAGGCTGTGTGATACCCACTTTACTAGTCGTGGTGTTTGCCAAGGGCTCCATATTAGCCACAATACATGTGTGCTTGGCTGTGGTGCTTGTCAGGCATCACACTTCCTTTGCTGTGCTGGGGTTTTTTTGTTTGGGGGGTTATTATTTTTTGTTTTGTTTTGTTTTTGGGCCACACCTAGTGATGCTCAGGGGTCACTCCTGGCTATGTGCTCAGAAATTGTTCCTGGCTTGGGGGACCATATGGGATGCCAGGGATCAAACCGAGGTCCATTCTGGATAAGCTGAATACATGGCAAACGTCCTACCACTGTGCTATGACTATGGCACAAGTTGTGCTATTTGTAAATGGGTTTGCTGGGGGCTGTATTTTTATACTTACTGACTTCGATCTGGCGATTACATCTATGGGAGTCACTGTGGTATTCACCCAAATGCTTGCTGGGAATCAAACTTTGGGCTACAATGTTTGTACATCATTCATTGTAGTGCTCACCATACATACTTCTTTTGTCTGGGGCCTACACCTGGCAGTGCACTGAGGCTACTCCCTATCTGTATTCAGAGGATCACATCAAGATCATGCAGTCCCATGGAATGAATGAGCTGAGCACATACAAAACAAGCACTGTGGTGCTGGAAAGATAGCCTGGAGGTAAGGCGTTTGCCTTTCATGCAGAAGGTGGGTGGGTTCGAATCCCAGCATCCCATATGGTCCCCTGAGCCTGCCAGGACTGATTTCTGAGCATAGAGCCAGGAGTAAACCCTAAGTGCTGCAGGGTGTGACCCAAAAACAAAAACAACAAAAAAAGACAAGCACTGTAACTCCTGATACAATAAAAGTATAACTCTCTGCATGACATGTTCAAAATTGTCTAATAATTTTCTGTTTCGTACCTTGCACTTTGATGAATTCTTATAATTAGTTTTGGTTTTGTATATAAAAATTCTTTGGGGTTTTCGACAAAAATATCTTATCACGGGCATATAGAGTAAGCATAAAAGAAAAAGGGCTTAATGATCATTTAATAGGATAATGAGCTAGGTCTATAAAAAGAAATCTGATGAACAAAGCACAAAATAGAAATAAAAAAGAATGATGGAAAGCAGGAGTGGAGGGAGGAGGGAGAACTCAGGTGGAGGGTGCGTTGTAGGGTCCCATGCTCTCTGCATGAAACCCTATCAGTAAAATTATTATAAATCACGGTGCTTCAATACAAAACAAACAAAAAAGCAATAAACTTAAAATTAAAAAGAAAGGTTTGTGAAGCTCTAATCAAATTTATCAAGTTTCTTTTTTGGGGGGGCACACCTTGCAGCACTAGGGTTATCCCTGGCAGGCTCAGGGAACTATATGGGATGGCAGGGATCGAAATGGGTTGGCCATGTACAAGGCAAGCGCCCTATCTGTTGTGCTATCGCTCCAGGCCCTATTTTATTCTTTACTTAATCATCTATCTATTTATGTCAATGCTTTTTTAAATCTCAACATATTTATTATAACTGCATAAATCCTATTTTGCTAGATCAATCATAGTTCATTTTTTCTGAGTATATTTGTATAGCCTAATTCCCCAACCCTGCACCCCATTTCAGGTCACATTTTTCTACTTCTTGCTAGTAGTTATGCAGTGGATGCTGGCTATTCTGAATGATTTAGATCTAGGCATCTAAATTTTGTGATCTTTTTTTAGAGTATTCAGTTGTATACTGGCAGTTGTTTCCAGCAGAACAATTTTTAAGACTTGTTTTTAAAATTTACTCATGTGAAGGGCTGGAGTAAGAGCACAGTGGTAGGCCATTTGCCTTGCACATTGCAGACCCGAGATAGACCCAGGTTCAATCCCCAGCATCTCATACGGTCCGGAATCTGCCAGGAGCAATTTCTGAGTGCAGAGCCAGAAATAACCCCTGAGCAGTTGGGTGTGGCCCAAAAAGCCAAACAAACAGATAAAGATTTATTCATGTGGGAGCCGGAGCAATAGCAGAGGATGTCTGCCTTGAACGCAGTTGATCCAGGTTAGATCCCAGAAATCCCATATAGTTTCCCACGCCTGCCAGGAGTGATTTCTGAGCACACAGCCAGTAGGAACCCCTTGAGCACTGCCAAGTGAGGCCAATAAACAAAAACAAACCAAAAAAAAAATTTACTCATGTGGGCTTATGGAAGTCTTATTTTAGAGTTACTTTCACCTTAATATATATATATATATATATATATATATATAATTTTTTTTTTTTTTTTTTGGTTTTTGGGCCACACCCAGTGACGCTCAGGGGTTACTCCTGGCTATGCACTCAGAAGTCGCTCCTGGCAGGCACGGGGGACCATATGGGAACCGGGGGATCGAACCGTGGTCCGTCCTAGGCAAGGCAGCAGGCACCTTACCTCCTGCGCCACCTCCCGGCTCCCATTTTCACCTTAATATTAAGGCATGACCCTTCAGGCTCTTTTTGTTTTGTTTTGTTTTTGTTTTTGGGCCACACCCGTTTGACGCTCAGGGGTTACTACTGGGTATAAGCTCAGAAATTGCTCCTGGGTTAGGGGAAACATGGGACACCGGGAGATCGGTCAGTCCTACGCTAGCGCTTGCAAGGCAGACACCTTACCTCTAGCGCCACCTTCCCAGCCCAAACCTTCAGTCTTTTGTTTGTTTTTGAGCCACACCCAGCTATGCTCAAGGCTTACTCCTGGCTCTGCAGTAACAGCTCAGTCTTTTTTTTTTTTTCTTTTTCAGGGGAGAGCGTGCACGCAATTCCCTACTACCACAAATTATGCAGTCGAGTTTCCCACATTTGGGGAAATTGCAGAGGTCAGCACACCTGGAGTGCAATGGGTGAGCCTCGCCCTGGGGAAACCACCTTCGTGATCTTGGTATTGCCCCTGCCAGGTAAGTATCACTCTTGGTAATTCTCAGGAGAGCATATGGGATGCCAGAGATTAAATTCCAGGGTCAGCCATAAGCAAGGTAAAGTACATTACCTAATTTACTATCTCTATGCACCAAGATAGGACCTTCCTAGAATCTTTACTGAATGTCCCAAAGGTTCAACAAAATATCAGTGCCATATCAGTACCCTAATCTCTCTCAACCTTTTGGAGGCTCTGGGAATTGTTTATCTTAAAGCTTCCTGGTAGCTATTCCCTTACTAGTAAGTACTCTTTGTCTGGTCTCTTGGAATCTCATTTTAAGTATGCACGTGGATTCTATATATCTTCTTACAGATATTTGGAAGTTTTTCCCTGGGTATTTCCCCTCTCTCTGATAGTATTCTAATATCAGAAATACCCAAATTCTTTTTTTTTTGTTTGTTTATTTTGGTTTTTGAGTCACACACAGCAGATCTCAGGGGCTACTCCTGGCTCTACACTCAGAAATGGCTCCTGGCAGGCTCAGGGGACCATATGAGATGCCAGGATTCGAACTACCATCCTTCTGCATGCAAGGCAAATGCCCTACATCCATGCTATCTCCCCGGCCCCAATACCCAAATTCTAATCACTGCTTCTTCCAGTCCTCTGATTCTTATCTCATCTCAGATCACCACCTCTCAGAAACCTCCACCAAAATACTTCAATCTAGAAGCTTTAGTTACAGGAAATTAGAACTAAAACAGCACTTTCTCTCTCCTTTTATTTCCCTTATCCCAGTGATCACAATCCCATACTACCAAATGTCCAGAGTCTAAAAACTAATGTTTCACACATTTTTCTCCAATCATTGATTTTTGATGGGAGCTGAAGTGTTGTCTAAATAATATTCCTTCCTGACTCCCTTCTTCAATTCCTTTTTTAGGAGACAATATTGTAAAATCTTTATGGTATTATCTTTTCTCTAATCATGAAATTACTAAAAATTCAAGTCCTAAAATTTATTATCTCTACTACCTGTATTTATTATCTAAATTTTTATCTAAATTTATTATCTCTATTACCTGTATTTTATGTATTTAATTTTGGAAATGGGGGCTTGAACCATATCTGGAGGCTATTTCTGGGCCTGGGGATTTAATCAGGGTCAGCTGAAGCAACCAAGTGCAATGCAAGAAGTGTATCTCCTGAACCATTTTTCCAGTCCCAAACTGCTTATGTGTAAGTGGGATTCAACAATAATGAAATTTATTTAGAACAGGGCTATGCTCAGATACACAGTAATGAAAATAAAACTACATTCCTTACTTATATACAATATATTAAACACTGGGACATAGATGGAGGGACGCTGACACTGGTCATGAGATTAGAGTTGGAACATTGTCTGCCTTAAACTCAACTATAAATCACTCTGTAAATCATGCAGCCTTAGGGGCCGGAGCAACAGACAGTGGTAGGGCGTCTGCCTTGCATTTGGCCAACCCGGGTACAATTCCTGAGCCTGCTAGGAGTGATTTCTGAGCACAGATTCAGGAATAGCCCAAGTGCCGCCGAATATGGCTAAAAAAAAAAAACAAAACAGATAAACAATAATCATGCAGCCATAATTTAAAAGGAAAAAAAAATTTTTTTCTAGTTTTGTTTTGGAGCCACACCCAGAGGCATTCAGGGATTATTCCAGGTTGTGCACTCAGAAATCACTCTTGGCAGGTTTGGGAGACATTATGCGATGCTAGAGATTAAACCTAGGTCTGTCCTGGGTAGCCACATGCAAGGCAAATGCCCTACAGCTGTCCTATGTCCCTGGCCCCTCCTCTGTGCTATGACTCCTGTGCTATAACTCTGGCCCCAATTTTTGTTTGTTTTGTTTTTTGGGTCACACCCAGTGGTGCTCAGGGGTTACTGCTGGCTCTACACTCAAAACTCACTCCTGGCAGGCTCAAGGGACCATAAGGAATGCCGTGATTTTTGAACCACTATTTGTCCTGGATCAGCTGCATGCAAGGCAAACAGTCTACACTGTGCTATCTCTCCAGTCCCACTGGCCCTAATTTAAAGCAAATTTAAGAAGGGGGACAGAGCGATAGTACAATAGGTAGGGCATTTGCTTTGCACGCTGACAATGTAGGTTTGATTCCAGCACCCCAAATGGTTCTCCTGAGTCTACTAGATATAATTCCTGTATACAGAACCAGGAGTAGCCCTTGGATTATGAATACTGTTGGGTGTAGCCCAAAAATAAACAAAAAATTACTCCTTTATATAAGTAAGGTCTTTATTTTTTTTTTGGTTTTTTTTTTTTTTTTTTTGGTTTTTGGGCCACACCCGGTGATGCTCAGGGGTTACTCCTGGCTATGCGCTCAGAAGTCGCTCCTGGCTTGGGGGACCATATGGGACACCGGAGGATGGAACCAAGGTCCATCCAAGGCTAGCACAGGCAAGGCAGGCACCTTACCTCCAGCACCACCGCCTGGCCCCTTCTCTCTTTTTTTTTTTTTTGGAGTCTTTAGTTTTAATATGCAATATTTCTTTGATTTTATTATATCTCTTCCTTGATCACACAGCACAAGTAATTACTAGTTTTAATAATATAAAATATACTACATCCCAACTTGTGAGATTTATTTTTAGAAGTGAACACAAAATATACCAAGAAAGTGAGAAACACAAGTAGAAACCAATAATTTACCTCTTATTTGTCTCTCAACAACTCTCATTTCCTTTCTTATCTTCAATGACCATTCATTGACCTAGGAATTTTTAAGACACGAAATTATAAGCAAATCCAATATTCCTCTATAAGTGAATTTACATAATTTTATACTAATTATAAAATTATTCTAGATACAAAATAATGTCACTTTCAAATTAAGAGGTTTAAAGCCAAATTCTTTTTTCTCTTTTTACTCACAGTAAACAGAATTCTCAAGTTACTCAAATATTCTTATCTAAAAGTAGACAGTAAGTTCCCTTACACAGAGTTCAGTACCTTGAAGATATAAATATATTTTCCAAGAGGTACAAGGGCATAGATTTTAAGTACATCACAAGATTTTCAACTTTGAGACAATTGTTTCAAAAACATTCTGCATGACTTGAGAACTGACCATTTCAGTCTACCTTTTAACAATAATGCTTTCTCATTTTACTAAAGAAAAATCTCAGAAGATCTGATAGATTTCTGCACTAGATCATCAATTTATCACAAAGGATATTACTTAGGGACAGCCATGTCAGTTGGAAAAGATGCACAGGACAAGTTACAAGGGAAAGGTAGAGAGCTTCCATGAAATACAATATTATCCCCAAATCTTCATGTCTTTTGTTCACTAATTGAGAAGCTCTCCAAGGCCCTCTTTCAAGGGGTTTTATGAAGGTCTCATGATACAGACAAATGCATGTTACTCCATGACTAAATAATGACTATAGACAACTGAACTTGACCTCTATTTACTCTACCTCCCAGGAGGTTAGGACGGGGCCAGACATTCCAACCAGACAATGAGGACTCCGGGTAACTTGTACAGTTAGTTGGTCTCTAGGCAATCAGCATCCTCTTACTCCAAAATTGCCTACTCTAATATGACAAAAGTTACCTTTATCACTCAATATTTAGGACAGTCCCAGACTCTGGAAATTGTGGGCCAGAAACTATGAAGGCAAAACAGATCTGAGAAAAATACTTTGGTCACCCCAGTGATCAATAAAACTTTTTTATATGTCATAAGTTTTAAACTTTATACTCCCTTTCTTTTGAAAGCTTCTCTGTTTCTTACAGACTACATACTCTAGGATATTCAATATCTTTACTTATTCATTAAACCTTTGCACAGGCGTGGTAAACAATAGTTGCTAAATTTAACTGATCTCCCTGATGGGATCACAAAGTATTTCACATCTCTACACCCTCATTGCCGTGGTACCTTTTATTGATTACAAACAGAAGCTTTGTCTATATCTTACAGTTATTTTCAGCAAAAAAGCTGGTTCAAAGTAATCTCTAATCCTTGTTATTTTTAAAAGAATGTATTTTTGAGAAGACAGTGCAGAAGTTAGTGCATACATACCTAGCATCTACATGACCTGGGCTCTACCCTTGATACCACATGGTCTCTGGACTTAGTTAGGTATGGCCTTAGAGGCCCATTCCAAGCACCGCCGAAGTAGCCTGGGTAATCCGAGCATGGGAGGGCATGAGTACCATGGCACTCTTGAACCAGCCAGCCTAGCTGGTCAAGAACAGCTGAGGGGGCCCTGGGGCCTCCACCTCCACCCCCCCTCCCCAAAGAACCTATTTTTTAGTTCTGTACAGTTAAAAGGCTTATAAATAAGAGCACTGCAGCAACAGAAAACATTATGAGTGCCTGATTTTTTTTTTGTTTTTTTTTTTTTGTTTTTTTTTGGTTTTTGGGTCACACCCGGCAGTGCTCAGGGGTTACTCCTGGCTCCATGCTCAGAAATTGCTCCTGGCAGGCACAGGGGACCATATGGGGCACCGGGATTCGAACCGATGACCTTTTGCATGAAAGGCAAACGCCTTACCTCCATGCTATCTCCCGGGTCCCATGAGTGCCTGATTTTTCATTTATAAATTCCATCTCCACTAGAACAAATAAATAATCGTTGGAGAAATAGTCTAATTCCATGACTTGGATCTCTTTATGCTGATTTTTAGTTCTTGCCAAAGTAACAAAATGGAGTTAACTATTTGCCTATGGTGATGTCAGATGGGCATTAAGAAGATGGTTAATTATGTTCTGCTTCAATCCTATAAGTAAACATTTCTCCTGTCTCTCTACTGCTCACCAAGAAAATATTGCATATGTGCCAAGAGTTCAATATGGGGGGTCAGAGCAGTGGCACAGGTGGTAGGGTGTTTGCTTTATACGTGTGATACCCCAGCATGCATATGGTCCTCAAGCCAGGAGCAATTTCTGAGTACAGAGCCAGGAGTAACCACTGAGCGTCACCGGGTGTGGCCCCAAAACCAAAACCAAAACCAAAACCAAAACCAAAACCAAAAAAAAAAAAAAAAAAAGGTTCAACGTGGATGCCAGAGAGATAGCACAGTGGTAGGGCATTTGCCTTCCAAGCAGCTGACCCAGGACCAGTGTTGGTTTGAATCCCGCATCCCATATGGTCCCCCAAGCCTATCAGGAGCAATTTCTGAGCAGAGTCAGGAGTAATCCCAAAGCACCACCAGGTGTAGTCCAAAAACATAAAAAGAAGATTCAACATGATGCAGATCCAGTAGATGATAAAGGAAAAACAATACTGGATCTTAAAGTAAAAATTTTACTGACGCTACAAATTAAAACAGAAAACTCTCCTACAAACCCCTTTCTAGTATCTTTCGTAATTTCCAGATTTTTGCAAAACTGAACTCTGTAGCCTTCTTTCCCTCTACATACTAACCCATATGAATTGTTTCAGCTGTAGCGCCAATAAGTTTAATAGGTTTGGTTGAGCTACGTGGTCAATGTATCCTATCTATTTATCAAACTTGCGCAATCTCTATCCACCATTTCCGCTTAGCTACAAATTTCAACTCTCACTTTGACCACCAACTGATCTCAAAACTACATTTCTTCCCTCCAATTCTTGCTCCAAAGTTCTTTCCGGAATCCTGCACCCCAATCTTAGAAAGCATACAGGTCTTCAACAATTTGCCTTCTACTTCTCTCCTTATCTTCCTACTGCCTCCACTCTTCCTTCATCCCACCCACTTCTACATAATAGTATTTCATCCTAAGCCCTCTGATTCTCTCAATATTTACTCTGAACTTCCACTTGTCATTTTATTTTACTTGGAATAACTTCCATTCCTAATTCCACACTTAGTTACCTCTTGGCTAATGTCAAGGGACAGGTTACACCAAAATCAAGATAATCTCAAACCCGGTCTCTTCACTATTCTGCAAAATTTATTATTCCTAGCACTGTAGCATTACATATTTTGTACATACTGTATTATTGTTCTTATATGCCTTAAATTTGTACTTGTTTCTTGTCAATTATGTTTTAATTATTTACATTTGCTATCCAACATCTTCTACTTGTAAACCTAGGATCCAACTAAATACACACTAAAAATTCTTGAGCTCCATTCTGAGACTCATCCCACAATCTGGGGTGATCAATCCTGATTGATCCATTCAGTGTTATACTCCTGAGCTCCATTCTGAGACTTAAAGGTGTTTATGTCAATTAGAGGGTGTCCTCATCACTTAAATTCAGCATGACTGCAATGTCCCCCTCCTGGGCATCATGTGCTAAACACCTGATTTTCCAGTCAGCAGCGTGAGGCATCCTGGAAATGTACCTCTATTCAAAAGCTGTCCAGCTCAGACTATTGCAGTTCCTTTCTCTTTCTCTAACTCTTCTCTCTGCCAACATGATCTTGGTTTTGTTTTGTGGCTTTTTGTTTGTTTCTCTGTTTGGAGGCCATACCAGCAATGTTAAGGGGACCATGTGATGCTAGAAATTAAATCCTGGATTGCAGTATGCAAAGCATGAACATCACCCCTATTGGTTATCACCTTAGTTTCCATTTTGTTTTTCAAATTTCCTTTACTTAGGTTCTTTGATACTGGTAGTACTAGGAGACCAGTAATGGAATTCCAGGAATCAAAATAAGGCCAAGTGTATGCAAGGCAAACATCTTAACCCCTGTGCTATCTTTGGGTCATATATATATGTATATGCACATACATATGTATAGTATATATACATACATATGACTTATAAATGTACCTATGTATACAGAATATATTCACATATATTGTGTGTATTATAGCAGCTATTTTCCCTTTTTCGGGTATTGAGGGTATTGCATGGGCTGAGGCACACCTGGCTGTACTGAGGATTTATTTACTCTAACTTTGTGCTCAGAGATCACTGGCAATGCTCAGGGGACCATATGTTGTGCCCGGGACAGAACATCAGTCAGCTCCATGCAAAGCAAATGCCTAAACCTCTGTACTATCTCTCCAATCTCTCTCTATCTCTCTCTTTTGGGTGGGCAACACCCATGCTCAAGGGTTACTCTTGGCTCTACACTTAGGAATCACACCTGGAGGACTACATGGGATACCAGGGATTGAATCCAGGTTGGCCACGTGTAAGAAAAGTCAAACCAAAACAGAAAACAAACAAAAAAACTTTTTAGTAATAAGACTTTGAAAATACATATGCCACAAGATGAGTTTCTGTACTGATATCTCAGTTTGTAAAATAATGTCATACACCTTTACCTTATTTAAGCATTCATAATTTTACCAGGTAGTAAAACTGGATAAGTTGCCTGAAGGAACTACTATTTATTGAGTAGTACTGTTCAAGGGCCTATGATTAACAAAAATAATTAGCATTAACACCCATATTATGTATTGAGAACTGTATAATGCATCAGGTTGGCTTTTAAGCTCTGGCTGTCACAGTTGAGGAGGTGAGGTCATTTAGTAAATACAAAATTCTGGAGTTTATGTGTTTCCCTGCTGATACCGTAGGTCCTGCAGAGCAATGATTCTCAAACTTTAATAGGGTCAGAGAGCTATTACAAGCAGAAAGAGACTTGCATGCCACTTAAGGTACCCCAAATCTAATTAAGGGGAGGATCACCAGAGGTGATCCCTATGCACTGCTTGGTGTGGCCCCAAACAAATGAACAACACCAAAAACAACAAAGTGCACTACTAACTCAAATTGTTGACCCAAAACTTCTAAAGAGGGGCCTGGTGTTGCTGAATATCCCTGGCCTGAGCCTGGGGTGGGGGGGGGGGAAGCAAGTGTATAGAAGAAAAAAAAAAAAAAGAACCTAATTAACTACTACTGGCCAAAAAACTTCACATCTGTTAGGCAGGAATGGCTCTGCCAGCTCTATCATTCCCCCAATGCAGACGTCCAGGAAGTCAGAGAGGAATTCCCTCTGGGCAGAGAGTGCTTGCTGAGCGATCACGGGTAATGGGATTCGAACTCAAGAAGTAACAGGCATGATCCCCGTTTCATCCGGGGTCTAACAGTTCCCAGGAAGTCACCTTCCGCAGCAGCATCCCCGGAGTGGGACCGCGCCAGGTACCCAGCATACAGCGCGCGGGGTGCAGCCGCCGTCGGCGGGCAGACCGGAACCGGAAGTCCCCTCTCAAACCCGGAACCGTCTACGGCGAGGCGCGGTGGGCGGTGCCAAAGACCACCCAGCCGTCCCGCTCCCTTCCCGCCTCGACGGTCTTTTATCAGTCTGTAGGAGACCCCGGAAGTCGGGGCCGGGCCCGACCTGGCCAGCGGCGGGGCAGCGTAGTGTCCACTTGTTTAGCACCCCCCCGCGCCTTTCCAGCCCCCGTCGCCCTTACCAGCTCTTTGGGCGGCTTCTCCTGGGTTTTCCCGAAGAGCCCCATGGCGAGGCGAACCGAACCGCTCTGGCCCCTTCCGACTTCCCGTACCCCCCCTCCCCGCGCCCAGGAGCTCTCGGGCAGCCGCTGGGGCGGGGCCGGGAGCTGAAGCGAGGCCGGCGGAGGGAGCGGCTGGGGAAACAGAAGTGCGCATGTGCCGTCAGCCTGACCACGCATGCGCACTCGTGCCCCGGGCGGAGTTGCGCCCTAGGGCTGAACCTCGACGCCCTTCTTACCTGCTACCAATGGGTTTCCAGACCCGGGAGAGGAAGGAAGCAGGTGTGAAGGTGTGACGTTTTGAGGCGTGAATGTCTTGACGTCTCTGGATGGTCGCTGAGAACTCTGATTCATGCTGGGATAGCAGCTGCTCCTGATGCCCCATTTATGTATTTATTTATTTATTTATTTATTTATTTATTTATTTATTTAGGGTTTTAGGCCACACCCCGTGATGCTCAGGGGTTACTCCTGGCCATGCGCTCAGAAATTGCTCCTGGCTGGGGGGACCCTATGGGACGCCGGGGGTCGAACCCCCTGTTCGTCCTAGGCAGACACCACCGCTCCAGCCCCCTCATGCCTCATTTATATCTGTATATCTGTATGTTGTTCCGCCCACAATGTTCTGTGCACCCAACAAGGAACATTTACTACTGACCAACTCGCACTGTTGTCATCTGGAGGCACTTCAGATCCCAGACTGGATCCTCCTCCCTGATCTCCCTGGTCATCTCCCTTATCTTGTAGTAACTAAATCTGCTCATCTTTCCCCCATTTACTGTCACAGTGGTAACTTTTCACTACATTTGCATTCCAGCCCTCTCTGCAATCCACAGTGTCATGGTTGGGGCTGGAGAGATAGCATGGAGTAGGGCATTTGCCTTGCATGCAGAAGGACGGTGGTTCGAATCCTGGCATCCCATGTGGTCCCCTGAGCCTACCAGGAAAGGTAGAGCCAGGAGTAACCCCTGAGTGACCCAAAAACAAAACAAAGTATCACGGTTTTTTTTTTTTTTGGTGCAGTTCAATGCTACGGTTGATCCCCACCCCCCACGGTGTGTGTTTGTTTTATCTAGATTTTCAAAGAAATTTTTAGTGGAGCAATCTCTGTGGTGAGTTTTGCTGTCATTATATGATCTCAGGATGTGAAGAAACCACTCATCTAACTGACTCCCATTTTCCGCAGGAATATAAAATCATATGGAAAACATTTAGTCAATTTCTTAAAATGCTAAAAGTATATTTATCTTATGTCATATTCCAGACTTTTCAGGAGGAAAAGGCTATGTGTGTCCTTACAAAAAGACTTGAACACAAGTGATCACAGCATCACAATGGAAATAATATTGATTGACATCTATTAACTAATGAATGGAAATAAAAACAATTGTGGTAGATCGCTATGCAATAGAAAGATAGTTATTTTTATGGTTAGGGGGATTTAGGAGCTATTCCTGACTCAGGAATGACCCCTCGTGTAACTGGGGGATCATATGTGATATAGAAGATCTCTAACCTGAATGAACCTGCTTCCAGCCGGGGTCCTCATGCATGCATGGCAAGTGCCCTATGTCTTGGACCAGGCCTTTGACCCCAGAAAAAAATCTTTCTGTTTCAATAGAGTAATAGGAATGAATAAACTGTTGACATACAACAAATTGCATGAGTCCCCCACAAACTGTATTTTCAGGGGGGAAATGAACACTGTGATTCCATTTAGTATATAAAATTAAGTTATACTAACAGAAAATAGATCAGTACTTGGTAGGTGATGAGTAGAATCAAAAAGAAGAATAAAGGAACACAAGGAAGCACGTTATGGTGGTGGTGGTGAATATAAATTTGACTGTGGTGATGGTTTCACAAATGAATGAAGCCATGAATATGATGGGCGAGATCTCAATCATATTTCAGTAAAGTGATTTTAAAATAACAAAACATATTCATGGTAAGAAGTAAAACCTCGGGGGCCGGGCGGTGGCGCTGGAGGGAAGGTGCCTGCGCTAACCTAGGACGGACCGCAGTTCGATCCCCCGGTTCCCCATATGGTCCCCGGTGCCTGCCAGGAGCGACTTCTGGAGTAACCCCTGAGCGTCACCGGGTGTGACCCAAAAAACCAAAAAAAAAAAAAAAAAAAAAAAGAAGTAAAACCTCATTCATACTTTTCAGGGTAAGAGTTAATAAAACTTACTCCTGTTCTGTGCTTAGGGATTATAACTGGAGCTTTGGGAACCATATGGGATGTCAGTTATCAAATCTGGTTGGTCACGTGCAAAGCAACCTACCTACTTTCTCTCTTGCCCTCTTTGTTTCTTTTCATTGTTTTAGGTCACAACCAGCAGTGATTGGGATCTACTCTTGGCTCAGTGCTCATGAGATGATGCACTGCCAGGGATTGGATTGATCTTGGCCTCCCATGAGCAAAGCATACACTGACACCTTTGAGATATCCCTCTAGTTCTTTATTTGGTGAGGGAACACACATAATAGTGCTTTCAGCCTGCTCCCAGCTCAATGCTTTGGAGTTGCACCTGGAATTTCTTGGGTCCTTGTGGTGCCAGGGATCAAACCCAGACCTTCCACATGCAAAGCATGTGCTCAGACCAATGAGCTCTCTGTTTAGCCCCTAACCCTCTATTTTTCCTAATTTTTATTATAACTCTGATTTACCAAGTTGCTTATAACATAGTCATTTAGGCATTAGATGTTCAAGCACTAATCCCACCACCAATGTGACCTCCCCTTCACCAAAACATAGTAGGACATATCCAATGTCCTATTCATGACCATAGTCTGGTTTATGCAGGCACAAACAAATTTACTTCATATTGTTTGTTCCAACATGGGCAAATGAAATTTATAAAAATTTAGATCAACAATCAATTTGAAGTAATATATATCCCCATGGAGTTACTAAAGTCAGTGTCTAAGGATTTATTGGACTGTTGTTGGTACTAGTTAAGGCTTTGATGTTACTGTTGTGTCTCACTGAGCTTGGTAGATTACTGTGTGATTTCCCACTAGATTTCCTGTGATACTAACAGATATATAGATCTGAAACAAATTTGGTTACTTGGAAGTGTGATAAAGTTAAGTTGCATAGCTGGGCCGTTTCTGTCAGAGTGTAGTGTGTGGCCTTGGACTCTTGCACCCATGCTAGAAGAATCTTCCCCTACCTTTCTGAGAATGCCACAGAATTATCTGCCAGAACCAGGCTTTCTGGGAAGTATTGGTCACCATTTTTTTGGAGCTTTGTATGTCTGGAAATAATTTTTATTTCTCCATTATATTTGAATTATCATCTTACTGGGTAAAGTATTCTTGACTGGAATTGTTTGTCTTTTAGTAGTGTGATTATGTTACCTCTTCTAAGATGGGAGGCTTCTTCTGACAAGTCTGATGGAAGCCTTACAGAAAAAGTTCCTTTGTATTTTACTATTTTCTTATCCCTCAGTAAGTCCCAGTATTTTGATGATTGATTTTTTTTTCTTTTTTGGTTTTTGGGCCACACCCGGTGACGCTCAAGGGTTACTCCTGGCTATTTGCTCAGAAGTTGCTCCTGGCAGGCACGGGGGACCATATGGGGAACGGGGGG
>PVKC010022547.1:0-10676 GCA_004027635.1 Crocidura indochinensis
ATATATAGATATTCTATTCCAATCCCATGACATATGCAAAAGGTGTATTCAAATCTTGACCTCTACTACTAAAACGGTGGCCTTGATTTTTGGGTGGAATCTTTAGATTTATGTACATAATTTGAGGTTGGGTTTAATTTGAAAAAAATTTTACTATAATTATCATAGAAAATAAGATGATATTTCTAGAGATAGCTTAGATAAAATTTCTTTTTCCAAAATATAATGTCATGTTTAAATATATGTTAACATTTAGTATTAAAGAAATAAAAAAAATCTTACCTATTCTATAATGTTTTAAAAATGAGCAAATTGAGGCTAAGAGAAGTTAAATAAATTCACATTGGCATAGCTAAATTAGGACTTTAGAGATCACACAGAAGGGAGGTCACTTTGAGGTTACTTCATTACATGCCCCAATCCTTTCAAAAATATGCTAACCTCAACTAAATAGCTAAATAGTGAATTTGTCTTCATGTACCTGCATCTATATCAACCAATATATACTATATCTCAATACTTATCTGTCAAAGATTTATTATTGCAATAGAGTTGAATTTATGGATCACTTTTTTTACATGAAGTGGTTTTGTTTTCTAAAATAGGCATCTATTCATACCTTAATTTAGAAGCTATGTGTCCAGTCCTCTTCCTTATATATATTAAACTGCAAATAACTCAAGGTGCTGATATATCTGATTCCAGCAACTTCTACTGAACTCTACTCTGAACAAATAAATGTGGATGATTATTAAAACCTGATATTTTACTGACAAAATATTCCTTGTTTCTCCTTCTGTATATTGATATTAAAGAATCCTAATTTATACATATGATGACTTACTATTCTGTCCAATGATAATAATGGAAAATGTGATTTTTCTATCATTTAATTGGTCAGGAAACATGGTCAAAATTATTCTTTAAAATGTACAAGCAGG
Organism: Crocidura indochinensis; assembly: GCA_004027635.1. Taxonomy (NCBI): domain Eukaryota; kingdom Metazoa; phylum Chordata; class Mammalia; order Eulipotyphla; family Soricidae; genus Crocidura; species Crocidura indochinensis. Next base: position 942 of record PVKC010022547.1, read on the forward strand.
GAAAAGATTGAGAACAGCTAGAGTGAACCTTGCACTAAACTGAGCACTTCAATAATACTGCAAGTGTATTAAATGTTATCAATAAAAAGTCATATTCACTACAGAAGAGCTAGAAATTGCTCTCTTTGGCTTTTCAGTATTATCTGCATAAGGAATGCCTGATGGGGCTTTGGATGGTATATAGTACTGTGGTTTGAATCCAGTTGACTTTATTAAAGACAAAGAGCATACCCCTGTACAATACCTCTGGTCCCCAAATTTACTTCAGCTGAGACCTTTTTTTCTCATCTTCAGGTTAATATAGCCAACATTTTTATATCTTAACAGTTCCAGGGGCTGGAGCAGTGGCACAAGCAGTAGGGTGTCTGCTTTGCATGTTGTAACCTAGGACAGACTGAGATTTGATCCCCTGGCATCTCATATGGTTCCCCATGCCAGGACCAATTTCTGAGTGCATAGCCACGAGTAAATCCTGAGCATCACCAGGTGGCCCCCCTGCAAAAAAAAAAAAAAACAAAAAACAAAAAACCTACACAATTCCAGTTTATATCATTCTTTTTTTCAAAATCAGTGTCAACTCTATTTTACCAATTGTTCAGGCCAAATTTTATATCAGTTGAGCATATTTATTATAAATTTCTGTTGACTATCTTTAAAATATATCTATAGTTGAATAATTCTCATCATTTCTAATGTTCCATTCATTTTTACACGTAAACTAATGTAGCACTCTACTAACATAAAATGTTCAATGATTCTATGAGTCTTTGGATAAAGAAAAATAGAGAATATAAGAAAGAAAAGATGGAGGACACAATCTTATAAAGCTTTTAGGTAACAGTAAGTTGCTTAGCTGTTACATTACCGTCCCCAAAAATTGATGTATTACTTTACATAGAAAAGGGACACAATCTTTCTCGTTTAAGAATAAATCTAACGTAAAGGAGAATGAATGGCATAAGAAAAAAATGTAAAGAAACAGAAGTAAAGGAGACATCTCAATGAATACAGAAAAGATGATGGTGAGAAATTATATGGAAAAAAAGTAGATAGAGGATAAGGGTAGAGAACACAGGCTTGTTGTTAGTATAATGAAGAAAAAAAAGAGAGAAACTCATGTTCTTAGCTTCAGCAATCTCATATATGCTAATGCTCTTTACTAAGTCAAAGGAGATTCATTTCATAGAATTTAATGTATCTTCAGACTTAACACAGAACATTTTCTCATTTACATTTTCTATAAAATTAACTATTAAACTTGCACAAATTGCATAAATATAGATTTAATGGATAGAGCATGGCTAGTGATAGATGTATTAAATATTTCCGAGTAAAGGTCAAGGTGATAGAGTTTAAAGGAGAGAGCTGATGTTATGCAGTCAAAGTTGGATCTGAAACAACACATAAACAGTTGAATACCATTGCATATACTACTCTGGTGACCTGCATTAATGACTGATACAAACACTGAAAGCCTAGTGCTCACTTAACATAGTATACAACAGGGAGAAGTCCCTACACCTCCTGGAGTATGTCTTCAGAGGCTTCTATTTTTCTCTTTCTCAGGAAAAGAAAATTCATCCATGGACTCAAGTGCCAACTCAATTTTTAAATGCATCTACTCATTGATACACTTTTTTTATTTTGAGTCAGAGCCACATTCGTTGGGTATTTATCTGCTGGTATTGATTCTGGCATCTGTGGCAAAGAAACAGCATCTAATCTAGAATGAATAATTTGTGTCCTTATGTTTTCACATTGAATTCTTCCTTTCACGGCAGACATTGCTAATAGATCAATGTATCTTTTCTTGTTAATCCAACAGTGACCTCAGAATCACTCCCATAGGCAGTATTTTTGGCTGCTCTTGTGAATCAATAGAAGCTATAAACTTGATCCTTCCAACTCAAAATATGTTGGTTGAATACTTATTATGTTTTTGCCTCTATGAAGTAGGTCTAAATTTCTATGCAGATAATTTCAAAACAAAATCACAAATGCTATTTTAAAAAATGAAGCATAGAATCCATTGAAAGCACAGAAAAGGGCACCTGGTGGGAATTAAACTGAAAAGAAAAGGCTGCCTTCTTGACAACAGCTCTTTAGTTCTATAGATAATATGTATCTCTATTTTTTTTCAGGCTAAATGTCCTCAGTATTTTCTAGCTCATATGCTAAAATTGTTAAAGCATTTTAGAAGAAAGTTTAAATCCTTTTCTATGTCAAAAGCATTTAATAATTATATTTGATTGCCATTAGAACACAGTTGAAAATGGCAATGTTCTGATATCAAAGTATAAATCAAGAATTAAATACTCAGTCAAGTGTTTCTTCATCTCTAATCAATAGAGAGATACTGATAGCTATGTCAGTGGTTAGGTCACTTAACCAAAAAGTTTCTCTTTTAAAACTTTAAAGCATACAAATAAATCTAGTTAAACAAGTGATTATTCAGAATAGCTCAATAATGGAAAATGGTGACAAATCATAACCAACTGATGTGAGAATTGATAGATTCAAGTATGGAAATAAAGTGTAGTTTTTCAAAAGTGGTGGTTGTTTTTCTTTTTACCTCACAGGGAGTCAGCAGAAAACTAGTATAATTTTAGCAGTCAACTCATTAATGCCAAGCTCCTAAGTTCAAGGTCATTTTCTCTAATTTACAGGTAAATTTTTGTTTTAATGTTGATATAGTGTAATTCAACTTTTTCTTTGGCTTACTTCTAATCCTTTCTTTATATTCCACTGATGTAAAGCTACAAATATATTTTCTATTATTATTTGTATTGTATTACTCCACCTTTATCTTATTTCTTCATTACCAGTGATGTAACATTTCTTCTTTTTTCTGTACATAGACACTGATGCAGTAGAATAATGCATTCAGAGAAGTTGTGTGATGATTGCTATTTGTGAATCATATCTTGTGATATTTAAGTTTTCTTATGTGCATATATTTTTAAATACAGTGTTTTATAAAGATAAGAGTTTCAAGGATAAGAGTGATATTACAGTGGGTAGGTACTTGCCTTGCACACAGCCAACCTGGTTTAGATTTCCTGGCACCTGCTACAGTTCTCAAATAAGCCTTCTAGGACTGATACCTGAGTGCAGAGCCAGGAGTAGCCCAGAATACTTCTGGGTGTGGCCCAAATTGAAAGAAATAAATAATAGAAAAAATGCAATAAAAAGGGAAAAAGGGATTAATTCCAATTTGGTTTTATTTTAAGCTTATTTGTGTTCAATAAATATATATAAATAAATACATTCAGTATTTTCATCTGTAAAACTGGAAAAATGTCTCAAATGCTGCCGTGAGCTTTATTTATTGATTGATTTATTTTTGAGACTCAGGGGACCATATGTTTGTCAAAGGAATTGAACACAAGTCAACCACATGCATGGTCAGCACCTTATCCACTCTATACTATCTCTCCAGTCCTTGCAGTAATATTTACCTAAAGTTAAATTTATAAAATGCTTTGTTATATACTTACACAGATATGCATACATATATTCATATATTGTACACTATTATATGATCTACATGTATTATATGATCGATATGTAACTATTACTATTTAAATGGCACCTTAAGCTTTATATTATGCAGAAGCAACACTTTAGTATGACTTTATATCTTAGCACAAAAAAGATGTATAAGACATACAGACATCAGTATATTAGTATACGTAAGCATACGTAGTTACACATTAAATAATAAAGAAAAAATTATTCTATTACCCATTATTCAGCCCTGAAATTACTCATAAGTTGTGAAGTCAAGGGGACTTTAAATATTACTGTCATATAGTCAATTATAAAAATCTGTGTATAAAAAGGTCCCAACTGGGGCTACAGTGATAGCACAGGGGTAAAGCATTTGCCTTGCACACAGTTGATCTAGGAAGGACATTTGTTCAATTCCCTGACATCTCATATGGTCCCCCGAGTTAGGAGCAATTTCTGAGCACATAGACAGGAGTATTCTTTGAGCATCACAGGGTGTGGCCCAAAAAGCAAGAAAGAAGAAAGAAAGAAAGAAAGAAAGAAAGAAAGAAAGAAAGAAAGAAAGAAAGAAAGAAAGAAAGAAAGAAAGAAAGAAAGAAAGAAAGAAAGAAAGAAAGAAAGAAAGAAAGAGAGAAAGAAGTCTGATTTTCTAGAGAAGTGAGTGTGGATTGCTCTAAGAACATGATTTCTTTAATAGTTGTTTGTTGTCTCTGCATAAATCCATTTGCTGCTGGAATAACTTGATGCTTACTTTCCCTTTTGGGGATATACCTGGCAGTGCTCAGGGATTACTCCTATTTTTGTGCTCAGAAACTACTGCTGGCAGACTCAGTGGACCGTATGGAATGCTGGGGATCAAATCCATGTCGGTCAGATGCAAGGCAAATACCCTTTCCACTGTGCTATCACTCAGGCCCCTGCTTATTCATTCTAGGTCAACATCATTATTTCTTCTTCCTGTTTTTCCTTATTATCAAAAAACTGAGGCCAGAGAGGTTAAGTCCAGACATAAACCCTGTGCCTTCCAGCATCCAAGCCAGAGTTGCTCAACTTCTCATTCTGAGAAGCAGCTATATTTAGCTATCAAAGGTGATTCTAGATAGAGCTATTAGTATTATTAATGCAGACATTTCTGACTACTTGCAAAAATGACCTGATACATGGTAACAGAGCATAGGAGATGGGTTAATCCACAAGGTAAGTCGGGTTCTGGGCTCCATCTCCAACAGGAAATGTATTTAGTTTCCATCTTTTACAACCGTATTTTCCCATCTAACTCTACTAAGAAAATAACTCCACTTAGCTTGACAGACCCCACCGAGAAAAGAAGATTACATTTCTAAAAATGACCCTAAAAATAGCACGAAAAAGGATTTGCTTACAGATACCAGAGGCAAGAAGATGGAATGTGTTCTTTTGAAGCTCACAGACGGTTCTGAAGCACGGAGGCTCTGCTATGGTCCTGAGAAGGGAAAATTGATTTTGCAGCAAGTATCATAAATCACACTGGGAACAACTTAGGAGCAAACCCAGCATGAACTTTGAGAGGCTGGCAAGCACCCAATTCTTCTTGCTCGCCTTCCCCCCCAGGGAGCTGAAAGTCTTTCCCTCTCATTGCTCTGTTTATTTCACTGCTTGTCTTCTTCCTACAAATTAAAAGACAAGGAAATGTTGATGAAACAAAGACCAAAGAATTTCTCCTCCTTTGCAGAGCCTCGGCTTGTCTGCCAGCCAGCCCATGTGCAAACGATTGGTGTCTAGAAAATAAATCCAGCTGTTACCTTTGAATGCCTCTTTCCCATTCCAAGCAGGAGCTGGGGTCACTCACATGTGCTGCTGTTATTACACACCTTCTGGATGCCCAGATCACCTGTAAGATCTCAAAGGCTATTTAGAGACTCAACTCTTGATTTGGGCATTTTCTTCCTCATTTCAGAGCATCTGGTTTGTTTTGTTTGCGATGGGGAAGAAGAACATGCATTTGGGCTGGAAAGATAGCATGGAGGTAAAGTGTTTGTCTTGCAGGCAGGAGGATGGTGGTTTGAATCCTGGCATTCCATATGGTCCCTCGAGTCTGCCAGGAGTGATTTCTGATTGTAGAGCCAGGAGTAAACCCTGAGCGCTGCCGGGTGTGCCCCCCACCCAAAAAAAAAGAATATGCATTTGTAGTCACAGGCATAAAGTGATGGACTTTGGGGCAGGGGCATATCCAGCAGAGCTCAAGGGTTACTCCTAACTCTGCATTCAGAAATCACTCCTGGCAAGTTCAGGGAATCATATGGGATACTGAGGATCAAACCTGGGTCAGCTACATGTATGGCAAACACCCTACTTCCTGTGCTATTGTTCAGCCCCTGAAAGTGATGAACATATTTTTTTGGTTTTGGGGCCACATCTGGCCATTGTCAGAGGTTGCTCCTGGCTCTGCTCTCAGAAATTGCTCCTGGCAGGCTCCAGGTACCATATGGGATGCTAGGAATTAAACCCGGGTCTATCCCGGATCAGTCACATGCAAAGCAAATGCCCTGAGCTGTGCTATCTCTCTCTGGCCCCAAGTGATGGACTTTTAAAGAATTTTCTTCTCAATAATTCTTCAATTGAGGCATTATCTACACTAGCATCAGAATAATGGATAGCTGCAGAATAGAACAGCTATACCAAACATAGCTCTATTGTTTTAAGGTCTCCACCATCCCCTTTATGGTTAGTCTTCAGATTTTTGGGAGGACAGTGTTTTTGAGCTACACCAAGTGTTGCTCGGGGCTGATTCCAGGCTCTATACTCAGGAATTACTCCTGGCAGTGCTTGAGAAACCATATGAGATGCCAGGGATTGAACCTGGGCCAGCCTTGTGCAAGGTAAACACCCTCTCTACTGCACAGTAGACAACACCGGATCCAGCTTGGGGCAGGCATAGGAGACTCCAGTCCAGAACACCTTAGGGGTGGAGAGGTGGGAAGACAGAGTAAGGCAACCCACGTTCAAATCCCTCCTCGCCCACTTGGCCATGTGGGCACATTCACCTCAGTCTGACTTTTCACCTGTACAATGGAGGTCAGAAGAACTCCTGATTGTCTAGAGGTCAAAAGGGGGAAGAAGAATGAGCTGATTCCCATAATGCAATTAGCATTAATGACTGTTCTCTCACTTCTCATTAACTATCAGCCTCCTGCCAAGGGTGTGGAGAGACGAGCTTGTGAGGTGCTAGAACATTCTGCTTCTCAATCTGGCTTTACACATACGTTGGCTTTATGAAAATCTGATCAGCGTACATTGAAAATTATTTGCTAGCTGTATGGATAAGAATGAAAAATACCCACAATAAACGAACCTCCAATGTAGAAGATTCTTAGACTCTGAGACATATCTATTACCTCCTAATCATTCCCCAAATTTTCAGTCAAGCCCATTTCCTGCAAATTATGTGTGATCTGAATCCTCCTGGGTAGGCGAGGGATAGAGCTGAAAGGAGTTGGCCAGTTGGGAGGGTCCTCTGTAACCCAGGTGAGGGAAGGCACTCCAAGAATGCTCAGAAGCTGCAGAAAACCTACCACCCTTGGCAGCCCTCGGTCTGCAGGGCATCTGAGACATCAAAAAAACATCCAGGGGTCAGAGCGATGGTGCAGAGCTATAAGGCGTCCTATGTGGTCCCCCAAGCCAGGAGCGATTACTGAGCACATAGCCAGGAGTAACCCCTGAGCATCACTGAGTGTGACCCAAAAAAACAAAAAACAAAACAAAAAAAAATGAAAGAAACCTCCAACCTCCATACTGAGTGGGGAGCAGAGTTCCAGGGGGCATTGGCGTCCAGGGCCACAATGGTTTGACCTGGGGGAGAGACAACTCCAATTTGATCTGACTTTGCTCTCTCCAGAGCACAGGAAGTCTGGGTGCACTGAAACAGCCTGTCTTTTCCTCTCTGCAGCAGAAACATCTACAGTGAGACAGGACTTTTTACGTGGGTGGGCAGAGGAGCGAATGAGTCCCACGCAGGCAGCCCTTCCAGCCTCTGAGAAGGTGGCACAGGCCATTTCATAGACCCAGAGCCAGGGATCAGATAGTAGAGGGGCTGGAGCACACCAGGGTGCTTAATAGAAACACAGAGATAATTAAGAGGCGGTTCATTTACAATAATTATGCACTGGTTGGTTAATTCTTTCAAGATGTTAAACAGCCTTCCCTGGGGCTTCAGTAATTGACTGGCCCGCTGTCTCCTGACAAAAGATACTGGTTAGACAACTGCAGGCTCATTTATCAACACACGCACACACACAACACACACATTCACAAGTGCACATACATGTATGCATAAATACATGTACACAGACACACAAGCACTTGCATGCATGTTTGTGAATGTATGCATGTACACACACAGATACACAAATACAGCACACACGTGAACACACAAACACTTATGCACACACATATTCTCTTTTCCTGCTAATTGAAGACAGGTGTGAACGGCAGCACTGGGTGGGAAGTGGGTTTGGGAGGAAGAGAGAGCTCAGGAAAGACTGAAGGGGTAAGAAGCATGGAAGCCAGGAGCGAGCAACATGGCAAAGGAAGCAAGGCAGGGCCCTGGCAGGTTCAAAGCCGCTTTGATGGCTCTTGACTGGGTGACCTTGAACAGTCCTTCCAGCTGGTGGGGCCTCACCTTTTCATCTGTGAAATGGGGATACAAAACCTCACCTCACCTCAGTGAAAGCTGTGACTCCAGACACCTAACAGGCTGGGCTGGTTGAAAGGCCATGTGCCCAACCTCCGGAACAAGTATGGATTAAAAAATCAACTAGTCCTGCCTTTACCTGATACATGAAAGAGTCTCTCCCAGGTGGGGCCTGATAAGAAATAGGAGAATCTCAGCACAGTAGGTCCCAGACTTGCTTCTCCTTCAGGCTTGGCCCTGGGCAGCACCTCAGACCCCAACTGCTTCCTGTGCACCCTTAGGCCCACACTGGCCCCACTCTCCAAGGAACCTGTGTTGACTTGAAGCCTACCCATTGGTTTCAGCCCTGCCTCTCCCAATCAGAACAGGCTGTAGAGCCGGATCAGCCTTGAGCCCCATGTCGAGATACCTCACCCATGGGATCTGCTCGCCCATGCTGACCATGCCTCCCTTCCTTGAGCTGACCCTCCCTGTGAAGCAAAGGCAACTGTCCCCCATTCCAGCTGGTTACCCAAGAGTGAGGGACAGACTGGAAGAAACTTCCAGACACTTCTCGGGGGTCATTGGTGAGAAATTACCAGTCCTACCCCATCCAGATAATCTCTCCCTCCTTCCTGCACCCTCTCCTCTGTCTACCCAAGATCTTCTTAGTGCTCAAAGCTCTGCCCCCTCATTCCGTCATTCCCTGCCATTTCCCACTTCCCTTTCCCAGACTGGCAATTTCTCCACACCCACCGCTCACCTACCCTTCCACTTAAGAGTCTAAACTCAAGCTCCAGATGGAAAATTCCAACTCGGCCTCTGTACCCCACTGCTGCCAGGGAAACCCCTCTATCTCCTCTTTAGTGCTCCAAGCTTTACCCTCCTCATTCCCTCCTCATTCCCTGCGCTTTCCCTCAGCCCTTCCCCAGACATGCAACCCAAATTTCTCCACATAATCCTTGTCCTCCCCTTCTGCCTCAAAGCCTGAACTCATGCTGCATCTCTAGCTGAAAAACTCCAGCTCAGTCTCTGTGCATCACCTCTGTGCCCCACATCTGTAACCCCCACTAGAGAAACCCTGCTAGAGAAACATCCCTATCTCTTCTCCACCCTCCACTTTCACACTCTGCTCTGGGACACTCCATTATCTCTGCATTTTTAATTGAAACCCTCTCATGAGCTCAGCTCACAGGACATCCATCACCCCAGCTGCCAAGAGGGGAGATGAAGCCATGGACCGTGGATACAGGAGAGAAAGCGGAGGGGAGGGGGACTTCTGCTGGCAGAGTGTGGGAGGGGCAGGGATCGAGCAGGAAACTTCAAGGGTGGGCCTGAGCTGTCTGCACTGCTCTGGGGAGTGGGGGGAGAGGCTGGGGAAGAGCAGTATGGGATTATGGGGAGTCAGACTTCAGTTTCCAGAGCCTTCACTGTGCCTGGGTGTGCTTGAGGGGGTCAACAGGCTCAGTCAGTTTTGGGGGGTTGACACTTGTACTGATGCTTCCCAAGCCAACAGATCAGGGGTCTTCTCTGCTTGTTCTTTCCTGCCTTGGTTCAAACTGCCACCACAGGGTCCA
>PVKC010022548.1:0-17670 GCA_004027635.1 Crocidura indochinensis
TTTTTTTTTTTTTTTGGTTTTTGGGCCACACCCGGTGACGCTCAGGGGTTACTCCTGGCTATTCGCTCAGAAGTCGCTCCTGGCAGGCACGGGGGACCATATGGGGAACCGGGGGATCGAACCACAGTCCGTCCTAGGTTAGCGCAGGCACCTTACCTCCAGCGCTACCGCCCAGCCCCTAAGAAAACTGCCTTTTTCCAAATAAAATGAATATAGAAAAAAGAGAAAGAAACTGAAGTACAATCAAATAAAGGTATCCAAAAGCACCTGAAGAAAGTTCCTCATAAACCCTAGTAAGGGGTACAAAAAGCCATAGCCTCGGAGACATCTTGAACAGCCCTAAATCTGGGTGAACAGAATGCCCTATTTTAGTACTGTAGGAATCCTCCTGCATCCTAAGAGCACCCTAAGCCACTGTTGGACCAATACATTGGGCTTCAGTGGTAAACCTGTTCTGCATTTCCACAGACCTTCTCTTCCGTAGCATAGGCCATTCCTAGGAGTTGTTGTTTTGTGGTTTTCAACACTGTTATTCAGAGAAACGACTGAGGAAAAAAAAAAAACTTAACAAAGGAGTATAGCTACTGTCCAATTCTAATTACTTCTATAAATGAGAACACAGGCATGGCCATGAGTCCTACCCTTCTTTCAAGGGCTGATCAGTCCCCACATATGACAGAGGAGAAACCTACAGCCTCCAGTGGTTCTGACCCCAAGACTACACATCCACTGCATCATCTGTAAAAACTCCAATTGAGGAGGTACAGGGCAAGATTTGAAGCAATATCATTGAAATCCCAATCTCTGAAGTGAATCCCAATTTCAGAACCTGAGTAATCTGACAGCCCTTGGGTATGCTTACCACACATTAATGGCATATCCTACAGGTGGTTCACTGGATGTGTGTTTACACAAATTGTCGTGCTAGGGTCAATGCATTCATGCAATGCCAGTGTGCAGAACAAATGGAGGCAATAAAAAGCATGTATGTTAATTAGCAGCCATTGCTTATTTCTAACCTCAGCTACTTTGTGTATCTATTAAATTGTTTATTCTGGTCATTTTGTGTAAATGAAATCACACATTATTTGTTTTTTGTATCTGACATATTTTACTTAACATAAAATTTCAAAGTTCATATTGTAGTTTATAAGATTAAGTTCCTTTATTGTGTTTTATTTATTTCTTTTTTGGTTCTGGATTTGTTTTGGGTTTTGGGTTACACCTGGCAGTACTCAGGGATTACTGCTGGCTCTGAGCTCAGAAATTACTCCAGGCAGGTTCAAGGAACCATATGGGATGCTGAGGATTAAAGCTGGATTGGCCACAGCTATGGTATATGCCCTACCTGCACTGTTCATTCTCTCTGTCCCCAAGTCTCTTTAATTTTTCCCCCTCCCCAAGTCCATTTTTAAGAAGAAACATACATGGTTATTTTTGTTTAATCAGACATACTTTTTGGACTATTTATAAAGTTTGAGCAGCTATTAAACATTGTTAATTTTAATAAAGTTTTTGTGTTCATACATATTTATTTTTCATTTCTTTATACTCTACATCAGGGGTGGAATCCTTGGGTCTTTCTCATGGGAACTTGAGAACTGCCAATCTTTTCTAAATTGGGTGCATCTAATTTGGTTACAAGTTGTGAGTAGGGATCCAAATTCCTCCATTTGCAAATAGTTTTCTGCTTATTTAAGTCTAACTTAAGACTCTTTATTAAATATCTCTCCTCCTTTTTGAAAATCAATTGACAGGGCCAAAGATATAACTCAGTAGTAGATAGAGCTCATACCTTGCCTGCACGAATTTTGGCTTTTATATCTGACATTGCCCTCAAACTCCCCAAGTAAATAAGAAAGAGAAAGAGAATTATGAACTAACACTAATGTAAGGACTTATTCCTGGTTTCTCAATACTATTCCAATGTTTTGTATATATCTTATCTCAATGCCAGTACCACTGTCTTAATCATAGTACTTTTGAAATTGAGAAATGTAAGTCTTCCAGTTGTGTTCTTTTCTTCAAAACAACTGTTGTGAGGGGCTGGAGAGATAATACAGTGGGTAGGGCACTTGCCTTGCATGCAGTTGACCATGATTAGATCCCTGGTACCCAATATAGTTTCCCCAAGTTCTGCAAGAAGTGATCACTAACTACAGAACCTGACCACCCTAGGTGTAGAACCAAATCAAAACAAACAAAAAATAACTTTTATAACTTATTTCTATGTCCCAGGCATTTCCATATAATTTTTTGATCCACTTTTCTACTTAAAAAAATTGTGATTTTTATGGGGCTGGAGAGATAGCATGGAGGTAAGGCATTTGTCTTGCATGTGGAAGGATGGTGGTTCGAATCCCAGCATCCCATATGGTCCTCTGAGCCTGCCAGGAGCGATTTCTGAGTGTAGAGCCAGGAGTAACCCCTGAGCACTGCTGGGTGTGACCCCCCCCCCCAAATTGTGATTTTTAGAATAATGGTGTGTAATCAGCAGATCAATTATGATCATCTGCACATCAATTTGGCCATCTTATTTTAAGTTCTTGATGTTTTTTCTACTTATTTAGACCTTTATTACAATTTTTTTAAGTTTTTAATATGCAAACTGTAAGCCTTTTTAGAGGCTTGATGAGAAGGTTTGGGCTTCACCTGGCTGTGCTAAGGATCCACTTACTATCACTGGCTCTGTGCCCCAAAATGTTTCCTAACAGTGAGTACTCGGGGGGTATACCATGTAAGGTGCTGAAAAATATAGTCAGGCTCAGATATATTCAAGGTCTTAAATCTTGTGGAACAGATTAAAATAGGAATTTTGGATAGATTCCTCAGGATTATCAATACACAATTTCAAGTTATCTAAGAACAAAAATAATTTCAACTCTTCCTTTCTAATCTAAATCTCATATATACATAATTTTTCTTATGCAATACAGGCTAGAATCTTCAGTATAGTGCTAAATATGTGACAATCTTGGTGTTCACTCTCTTTTTTCCTTCCTAACAGCTATAATACTGATATAATTATTAGAACTATCTCAGACACTAAGGGTAACTTGGAACTGAAACTGAATCTATGACATAGCAACAAGTAAGCAAAAAAACCTGTGCCCCTGCTATGCTGGACAACATGCCAATGTAAACTCAGTCTCTAGATCACTAATTTGCAGTTCAAGCCTAAACTAATAGAGAAATACTGACATAAAGGTAAAACCTGTACTGCCTGGATTGTTCTATCAAAATATCTAAATAGTTTATAATGGAATGGTATTTGCTTTTCTTTTTTTTTTAACCAAGTTTATGAAAGATACCACCTATCTAAGAAAGCATCATTTATGTCTATTCCTGAACACTATATGAGATATTGGTACTCATGGTGATATTGGTGGATAAACGTGGACTTCACAGGTGTTCAATATTACCCTAAAACACATACAGTTGTATAAGTTGTTGTTGCCTCAAAAAATGTAATAAACATTAGTATCTCATTTTTTTTTACTTCTAAATAATTATATAGGATTTAGAGTAATCATACATTAAGCGCCTTTGTTTTTTTTCCCCCCTTTGGTTTTTGGGCCACACCCAATGGCGCTCAGGGATTACTCCTGGCTATTCGCTCAGAAATCACTCCTAACTTGGAAGGACCATATGGGATGCTGGGGATCAAACCGGGGTCTGTCCTAGGGCTAGCGTAGGCAAGGCAGATGCCTTACACCTTGCGCCACTGCTCCGCCCCCTGTATTAAGCTTCTTAAACATTCTTTCAAGAGTCCTAATTTATGATTGTAAAGTCTAGATTAATTTACTACTAAAATAGCAAATTACTACTCTAAAATCACTAAAAAATACTGCTCTACATATAATAGAATGTTTTATTTGTACCAAATTATGGGTCAAAATTCACCAACCACAGTATGAATGATTACATTTATGTATTATAAATTTTGGTTCTAAGTTATTTGTGAATCAATTCAGGAGGCAGGGCTCTTAGTAGATGATATCAAGTACCTGTCAGAAAAGTGTTTTTATATTAAGGTTTAAAAAATATGATGTGCAATAAAGAATAAGTAACTCCTTAGAATTTACCATGAACAGAAGTGTTTATGTTAGTGTATTTTGGTGATGATATGGTTAGCATTTCACAATTACAACTCCCCCCAACTCTGGATCACTTCAGCAACCCCCTGAAGCCCCTACTCTGGGAAACACTGGACTAACTATATACCCATATGGCCATTATTAGAATTAAAGTCCCAGTAACTAACCCTCAACTTCTCTCTTATATGCAGTGTTGACCGGGAACACAGAAGTTCAATGTTATTCATAAGCAGGAGGAGCTCCTTAATTCTGAAAATGGTTAAGACTATGGATGAACAGAAATAAAAATAATTTATGACATACTATTAATATATCAGCCTAACCAGGATAAATATTCCCTTGTTAGACCTTGGAAAATATTCTGATTAAGTATCTATTATGATAGCAATGTTGACTGATTTGAAAATCATTCCAGTTTCTTTACTAAAGTAACAAAGTTTAGAAAAATAAACAAATACTATAGTATTTAAGTACCCACTGCATGTATCTTTGAATACATCCAAGTGAAACAACTAGGTAACCCCCAATTAGACTCTTTCAACCAGCAACATTCTCTTTCTGTTTTGTTTGAAATCCATGAGAAGGGGTATAATAAATGCTACCAAATGAACAATCTGGGTGAGCATTTTTATCGAAGAAGTCTGAATATGAGTTAAGCTCTCAGGTTTGATTCAACTTTTAAGTCCATCAAAGAAAGCAAGTATTTTAGAAAAAGCTATTTCTTTCAACTATTTTCTACTGTTCTCTTTTTACAAACATCCACAAATCTATACTGCCAAAGATCTCTTATTTTAGATAAATATCTAAAAGTCTAAAGGCTATATAATCTTGGAATCTAAGCAAGTGAGAGTAGTATTTTTTTTTTTAATTTTATGGTTTACTTTGAAATCCTGGCAAGAAAAGAAGAAAATGGGATTAATTTAGACAAAGCACTAAGTGGTAATGAAGTCAAAAAATTTCATGATGAAATCTCAGCAAAAAAAAGGAATGTAGGACACATGAGAAAGATGTTTAAAAGGTGAGAGTGATTAGGGATATATTATTACCTCCTTTCAAATGAGCCCTGTAACAAAGAACCACTTATTCAATTGTAGATGTACCAGGAATAATACATTCTTGCAGTATGAAAAAAAAAGTATGCCTACTTATATCTAATCTGGTATCTTACTCTCTGAAATATAGAGCTGCACCTAATATTTGAAAGATAAGAAATCTATGCCAAGCAGCTTTTAGAAAAACAGGGAGCAATTATAGTATCAGTATTTCTACAAACATTCAAAATGTACTAAATCTCCTAGCACAATTTCTGGCACATATAATGGAATCATGTTTCTGCCAGTTAAGGGAGGTTAGCTGTATTCGTAGAGAAGGATCACACTCTTGCTCTGCTCAGCAGCTACTTCCAGTTCTGTGCTCTGGAGTCACTTCTAGGGTCCCTTGGGAGACCACACAGAACCTGGGCTTGAACTTGGGCAAAGCATGCATTCAACTGAGCTATCTCTCCTGACCAGGGAGCTCAGATTTACATAGGAAAAGTACTCCTTGGCACTCTCTGGGGAAACTAATGACATTTCAGTATTAACACATATAAAACACCTAATTTTAATATTTTCTGTTCTCATAAAAGAAGGCATAAAAGAATACAGTTGCAAAACAAATCCTGAAGTTTTCAGTTTTCCAGATGGGTTGCTCTTAAGGCAAAAGCTAGACAGATGCTTTATTTCTAAATAATAAAACCACAACGTTATAATGCTGTACATGATGTCAAGAACTTTTAAAGAAATGAGATCAAATAAAATAAAAATATAGTAAGTCTGAAAAAAATTATACAGTATCCTTTAAAAAAGTAGTATGCAATTTCTTAAAAATTAGCTGGGAAAGTATTTATATATCTATGGACATATATACACATATCCATATAAAATATGCACATACATTGCATGTATACATATGTAGGTATAGTTATATATGTATCCACATATATATATTATAAAACCTACATTTTTCAAGAAAATTCTCAAAAAAAAAGCAATTTATGAATACTGACTGAAAGATATCATCAGTTCAATTGGTAGGAAGGGGCACTGTGGAGATAGTTCAAAGTGATAGAGCATATCCACTCCATGTACAGAGTCTGAGTTAAAGCCCCAATTCTGCACTATTTGCAAAGTATCACCAATGTGGCCTGGTGTCTCGCAGTCAGTACCTATCCTGTTGTGAATCAACCACTGAACAGTCAGACCCACAATACCTGGGTAAGTATGCAGTGGTGGCTTCCAGGATCTTTGAGCACTGCTTCGAACTTCCACTCACCAAAATTGGTAGGTTCGTTATAACCTCTAACCAAATAGATTACTTAAAAATAAAATTTTAGTACACATTCATGAAACAAAATATAATTTAAAAATTTACTTTAACCTTGAATTCTCTTCATAAATGTGTCATGTGAGGCAAGGAATATATCAACTAGTTTGAGGAGAGGCAAAATAATTGCAAGAGATGCCAAATGTTATTTTGTGCACATATGCTTTCTAAATAATAAACCTATTTGAATAGAGCAAATTACTTTGGCAATTAGATAAAAGGTTACTATGTGCAAAGTTAATTAAAAGAATATTCTATAGAAGTTTCTACCAACTGACAAGTGATAGCGCAATTTGGCTCTATAAATGATCCATCAGAAAAATCACAATGTATGGGCTAGAGAGAGCATGCATGCAGAAGGATGGTGGTTAGAATCCTGGTATCCCATATGCCAGGAGTGATTTCTAAGCATAGAGTCAGGAGTAACCCCTGAGCAGTACCAGGTGTGACCGCCTGTCCCCAGAAAAAGAAAAATCACAATATAAAAGTGATCATATGATTTAGGACATATAGAGCAGGGGTTTCAAACTTGCGCCCGTTTGTGGCACTCCGTACATTTTGTGGCCCTGCCCTAGAGGAATCTTTGTTTGTTTTGTTTTGTTTTAGTTGTTTGGGTCATACACCCCCAATGTACAAGGCTTACTACTGACTTTGCACTCAAGGATCATCCCGACTTTGCCTCCTGCGGCCCCCAGGTAAATTAAGTTTAAGACCCCTGATTATAGACAGAGTGGCAGGTAGTTTGGCTCTAATTTATCATATATAAATTTGTTACATATAGATTTCAAACAAGGGGAAAATAATTTGCTAAAATAATTACTATGAATATATTAAAACTTAATATGGAAAACTTAACTCCCCGTGCCATTTGCCTTTCAGTTCTAAAAAAATCTTTTTACATATTTTATAATTTAGCGGTATCCAGAAAACATATTCCATTAACTTATAAAATAACACCTTCTGCTATTAACCCCCTTATACAAGAAAAATGCTAAGTAGGTCCAAAAAAAAAAAAAAAAACCAAGGAAACTAAAACAGAGAAATCCCACCCAGCAAACTATCAACTAGAGGCCAAAGCGAGAGTACATGCTCCACATACAAACCAGCCCTGGTCTAATCCCAGGATCGGGCATTGTCTGGAATGACCCTTGAGTACCACATTGCAAGCAGTCTCCTCTCCCCCAGCAACTCTGGATGTGACCAAGAAACAAAACAAAGAACAATCTACATTGCCTTCCTGCCAAGTGGGAACAGTCAAAATAAAATATTTTCTTATTGGCAGGTTTTCAGATGGCACTGGTAAATTTTGATGATGTCCACGGCACGTCAACAACTCCTGGTTGCAGTGTCCTATACTCACGCCTCAGCCTACTCCACAGACCCCTTCCCATTCCACCCTGCAATGAGAGAGCCATGCACTGCACTTTCCATGTTTTCTATGGGTGAAATGAGAAGAACCACTCATCCCCACTCCACCCTAATCCCTCATAGATCTTATGGAAAGAACCACATTCTACCAAATATAACATCACCAATACTTGCATCAGCATAAAGGGGAAAAAAAGGAACAAAAACAACTCTCAAACCCTTTAAGCACGAGGCTATTTTAACAATATTAACATGGTGCTGAGTGAGAGAAGTAGAATGCCTGTCTTGAATACAGGCAGGGTTTGGGGAGGAGAGGGGGGCATTGGTATTGGGAATGTTGCACTGTTTATGACTGAAACCCAACTACAATCATGCTTGTAATCATGGTGCTTAAATAATGATTTTATTAAAAAAAATTAACATGGATCAGTGAAGGCCTTTACTTCCTCATGGATGCTAGAAACTAAATCAAGTACCCTAAAACAGAATCAATTAAGATTAGACTCATAGTTTTAAAAGAGAAAAGGGAGAGAAACAGGATTCTTCTTAATTTAAAGCAACAATGGCTACTAAAACATATGGGAAACATTCTGAGTTTGGGAAAACCTATCACGACAACTTAAGACCTATATTCAACACTAGCAAAGAAGGATATCAGTACCTTTATTACATACCCAGTGTTGTACTTGCAAACTATCATCAATTTAGCAATCTAAGCATAGCTCAGAATCCTGGCATAGCATGTAGATTCTTTCTCTGCTCAAAGTGACAAGTTGTTGGGGATCTCATTCCTTTTTTTGGGGGGGCAACAACCGGTGACCTCAAGAGTTACTGGCTATGCCCTCAGAAATCATTCCTGGCTTGGGGGGAACTGCGGTCTGTCCTAGGCCAAAACGAGCAAGGCAGACGCCTTACTGCTTGTGCTACCACTCCAGCCCCCGGGGATCTGATTCTAAGTTAAAGCTCGGGTCCACTTCAAAACTCTTGCTGGCAGAATTCTGTTGATTTGTAAAATGCAAGTCCGTATTTTCTTGCTGTCCATTGACAGAAGGCTACTTGATTTCCAAAGACCACTCTGAGTTCCTCGTCCCTTTCTCAGCAACACAGCCTTCTCTCACCTGAATTTCTCTCATGCTTCGAATATTTCTGACCTTTAGGTCTCAGTCAAGGGGAGTTAAACAACCACAAAAGAAGCTTGCAACCTGCAATGAGCACTAAAAAGCTGTGCCACTGTGATCTGAGGTAATAACATGTGTGAGCACTGCAAAGAACTTTGTTGAGCAGCACAATCATAACTGTCTGCTTCAACTATGAGTGTAGTAGCCCCCAGTAACCAGATGGGCAGGCACCACAGCTAAAGGAAGTATAAACCTCATGAGCACTGCTGCAAGACTCACAAGATTAGGGCAACCAAGAGGAGCCCCACATGCAACCACAGGACTCTCACAGCTAGTCACCGATGTTCCTAGCTCTGCATCAATATCAGAAAAAAAGAAGGTGAGGGAACGAAACAAAATAAAAATATAAAGATAAAGGAAGAGACATGGCATCCAAATCTTTACATGAGAATAAAGTTCTATCCAAAGTCCTTCAGCGAGAGAGAGGAATATTAAGAAGGGTTATTTTGGAGATAGCTCAATGGGCTGGAGCACATGCATTGCATGCAGGAGCTCCAGATTTAGTTTCCAGAACTATGTAGTCTTGGAACCATCTTTATAAGCAACTACTTACCACTGAGAGGAGAGAGAGAGAGAGAGAGAGAGAGAGAGAGAGAGAGAGAGAGAGAGAGAGAGAGAGAGAGAGAGAGAGAGAACACAGAGGGTAAGGTTCATGTCTGATTTGACTGCTGATACCATGAGCTCCCATGAGTATCACCAGGATAGCCTTGGAGATCACTGGACACAATGTGGTCCAGGTAATCCTATTCAGTGACCCCAGGTCAGAGGCCATCATAAAGACCCCTAGGTCTTCTGAAGACTGCTTGGCAGGGCCCCACTTTCCACCAAATGAGGAGGCTATGAAGGCATAATCAATTTCAGCAATGTATTAGTTTGTCCCATTACCAGTTGTATTTCGAGTCAGATGTCTAACTGTTAGACATAACACACTTAAAGCTCTACACCTGTTTGCCTTCTAGATAGCATTAGCTATAAGTGCACTCTTTCTTCCAATGGCCCTGGTTCCTACTGTCTTTAAGTGGAATCACTATTCCCCCAATCCAGCATTTATTATCAATGACTCTTCCCTCACCACTGATATTTAACTCCTCACTGAATCTGACAGATGCCTACTGATTCAGAGGCAATAGGACGCGGTAATGAAGAGTGGGTTTCACATGCAAACCTCCACTTACTCACTGCATGACATGTTAATTTTTAAAAGATTTTGTGTCTACCTTATGCCATAAGATATAAAATGTAGATAATAACGTCTACTTCAGAGTATTACATGAGGATTAAATGAGTTAGTCAACATAAAGCACTTATAGCAGAGTAAGTATTCAAGCAAGCTTAGCCCATACTACTGCTGTCATTATTATAACTCAGTATCATATCAGCTTTCTCTACCTCCTCTTTAGCCCCTCTGCTCTTGGCTTCATGCAGGCTTCCAACAGCTTAGAAGTAGCACCATGGCAGCGTTCCTATCCCATTTCTGGCATCCACGATTCTACTTTCCATCTTGCTTCTATTATAGAATCTTCCAAATGCAAATCTGCTCTCAGTGTCTGGCTAGGCATGGACAGCACCTAACCACTACTCAGAAAAAAATGTCAAAACTCTACAGGAGGTAGCATGAAACTCTTTCTGACCTGAGCACAAGCAATTATACCAGGACCCCCTTGACTGACTGTGGTGTTTACCAGGGAGTGCTGCAATGCTCATACACCTGATGGCCATAGACAGAAGGACTCACCTAACTTCTTAGTTGCGGTGCTGACTGGGGTGCCCACTTTGTGATACTTACACATACAAGGCTGTGCTGCAATTGAGAATTGCTTACAGAGCCAAGAGTCACAGACAGTATAAAGGCCAGGTTTAAGAGGAAAGCAGTAAGGACTGTACTTAGCACATGTGGATACCAGAGATTTGGAATTGTGACCCTACGCTTACGTGGAAAGCACTGTGTTTCCTGCTGAATTCCTGAAACGAAGGGTCTATGGGTGGAAAATTTCATAGCCCCCTGTGCTAGTTATTTCCAGCCCTCATAGCTTCTTCCTCATACTTTCTGCAGTTACCAGCATGCCCTTCCCCTAGAGTGGTTCAAGGTCTCTAACAATGCCTCCCACCTCTGGTCATCTCTGCAAGAAATCTGTTCTTTCCTCTGACTTTTTTCCTTTATAGCTTTTTATTTTAATCATTGTAATTTATAATTTTACAAAACCATCAACAATAGGGCTTCATGAATAGCACATGTCAGTACCATTCTACTCCCTATCAGTGTCCACTTCCCTCCACCACTGTCTCAGAGTTCCCTCTAACTCTTCTTCTTTTTAAAATAAAGTATTTGTATGATCCCAATTAATTAACAACCAAGAAAATCTAAGTCATAAATACAAACAATGAATCAAAACAAAAATCTAAGGAAGTTTTTGATTCAAAATGTAGAATAGTGTCTTTTCTAAATTGTGAGGATGAAATAGGAATGTTAATGCATGTATGCTGAATCAATGCGACAACTTCATAACTATTAAAGAAAAGTTAAATTTCTTTTGGTTAAATATTAGGTTAAAAAACTTTACATGAGAATAAAGTTCTAACCTAGGACGGATCCCCTGATTCCCCAATTGCCAGGAGCGACTTCTGAGTGAATAGCCAGGAGTAACCCCTGAGCATCACCGGGTGTGGCCCAAAAACCAAAAAAAAGGAAAAAAAAAAGAAAAATACATAATATTTAGAGTATAGTTTATCATGGATTATGGGTGATGATCAGTAAATAGAACTATACTTGAATATTCCATGAAAATAACTTTATGTGCATAAAAATGATAAATAACATGACACAAATATACTTAGTCCTAGGACACTGAAGTAAAAATAAAGTATCATAAAATGGTACTGTCCCCTTCAGTGATATTAAATTTCACTGATCTTTATTATACTAGTATATATAGATAATTAAACATAGGAGATAACTTCTACTTGGAATTCCATATTTAGAAAGAAAATCATAGTTATTTATGATGAGGAGACTAAAATAAAATACTAAGATCAGATCAAAGCTGAGGGGAAAGGCAAAAATAGAAAGCATTATGGATGTGTACCAGGTTACAAATCAGTATTGCATAAGCTTGAACAATCAATATAGTATAAGTCAATATACTAGGATCTGACAGGTTTCAAAACCACCAAGGAAAAACTGGTTTCTAAAATAGTATAAACTAAAAAGAAGTGGTTTGTATTTAAAACCATCATTTTCTCAACATATTTACATGTCGTGAATAAAATGTTTAAAATCTAGCTTTAAGTGTATGGCGTTATATTAGTACCAAATCACATACAAATAGAACTTGTAAACATCAGCTGTTTTACCCACTCTTCTTTGTGAAACATCCTTATAACATTCTCTTAATTCAGCATGTTGTCAAATAGTACTTATTAAGCACTATTCTCAGTAAATGAAACAGAACAGTCCCTTGTTCTGTGTTGTAATTTGGCACAGACAGCATCCACACAGGCCAGCCATCTGAAGGGTATATCAGAACGGTTCTAAAGAAAGATCACAACAGTACGGCCCAAGAAAAAGGCACTTAAAATTCTGTCCCAGTCCCAATTTAGTGTTTGTGATTGAGAAAAGTGTCAACCTGACTACTCAGCTACTCTCTCTCCTATTTTTACCACAATGGACAAGCTTACATTCACTAGTACCACTCACATATATATTTCACTATGAATGTGCTTAAGATTTCTGCGTATACTTGCTTTTCTTCTATTATCCAAGCAGTTCCTTTTTTAAAAAAATACATGCCCCCATGTACAGTTATTCAAATTTACTAAACCATCTTATGACACAGATTATCATTTAAAAACTTTTCTCAATAACTGAAGAATTCCTAAGGAAATTAGTTTCTATATTTAAGCACAATGTACTATTACTCTAGGTAAAGTGATTTCAAGAATATTGATATGTGTATGTAAGAAAAACATGAATAAAAAGATCCAATATTCTGGGAGGGGATAGAGGGGAAAAATAGCGATTCAATTCTGCCAATTGATTATATTCAACAAAGTCTGTCTCTGTGCTCAGTAATCACTGGTGCTCTCTACTACCCTATAATTTGGAGCATTAAAAGAAGGAAGTTGGTATCAAAACAATGTCAGTGAGTAAGGGATGTAGAAAACCTGTCTTGAATACAGGCTGTGGATAGAGAAGGGAAGAGTTGGAGGCACTGGTGATGGGAAGGTTGCACAGGTGAAGGGGGTGTTCTTGTTATGACTAAAGCCCAATTATAATTATGTTTGTAACCACGGTGTTTAAAAAAGAATTTAGTTAAGAGAGAGAGAGAGAGAGAAAGAGAGAAAGAGAGAGAGAGAAGGGAGTTGGAGAAGCCTAAGGCTGATAGGCAGAAGAAACACAAGGAGACTTTTGTTTTGCTTCTTTGTTTTGGGGTCACATCACATCTGCAATACTCAGGGTTTACTCCTGGCTTCGCATTCAATATTACTCCTCGTGGTGTCTGGGAGACCATATGGGACATGAGGGACTGAACCCAGGCTGGCAATGTTCAAGACAAGAGTTCTACCAAATAACATTATCACTATCACTCTAACCCAAGAAGTGACTTTTGCAGCTGACACCAAAGACAACAGTTGATCAATGAAGTCTGCTTCTTTTGTAAGAAGTTTTTGTTTTTTTTTTTTTGATGTAATCTGTTTTTCTTTCCGTTTTGGTGTCATTGTTGTTGTTTGATGGGTTGGTTTTTGGTTTTTATTTATCCTTTTATTTTATTTTATTTTATTTTATTTTATTTTATTTTATTTTATTTGGGAGTGGACTACTCCCAAAATGTTTCTGGTTATGCATCGTTGTCACTCCTGGCAGAACCAAATGGAATTGAAACAGGGTCAGCTGGTTGTCTTTTTCTTTAATATTATATAATGATTTTAATGAGAATCTTATGAAAAAGCTGGGAGACTCATTAACTCACCAAAATATAGAATTCAGTCTCATAGTTTTTTCTTTTTCTTTTTTTTTTTTTTGTGCTACGGATTGTATCCAGGACCACATATATGAAAAACTGCACTCTACCCTGGTCATACTTTTTTTTTTTTTTTTGTAATTTCTTTCAAACATTTCCTCGAAGATTAAATTCTAAAATATAGTCTTACCCCTTGTACAATCTCATTGGCCTCTAACAAAAGTCTTTCTTGAATAGTTTTGCTTTGTTTGATTCTTCACAAGAGAAAAAGGCACAAGGGCTAAAATACATTTTTTGCATGTGGGCAGCTCAGGTTTAATTTTCCACACATCTTTTAGCTCTAAAGGGAAGAAGCCAAGATCACAAGCAGATGTAGCCCCACAATCAAACAGAAAAATTGTATTCTCTTACTGATATTAAACTATGAGTCCCAAGTCGCAAAATCAAATACTCACACTATTCTGGCTTCAATCTATATTTCACTTTATTGTATGTTCTTTCAGCTTCCATCTTCCACTCTATATATCTGAGTCTGGGTCCTCAAGTGTGTCAGCCCTTCTTTAATCTACATACATTCTACCTTAAATCCCATTAATTTCACTTCTTAATCAATTCAACCAATTACTATTAATTGATTCCCAGGTTGGTATTTACCTCATTGCCTCAATTGTTCATGGTAGATTGTGGGAATTTATAGTTTTGGAAATTGTTTCAAAGCAACTAACCTAAAAATCAACTCAACTAGGATAGGGTAGCCTTTCATTGGAAAAGTGATGGTTGATAAGAAACTCGTCCTTTACTAGCGTTTAATAGCAGTCAGCTTTCCAAGAACTATTATTGCTACTTTTAATGATAAGTAGCTTCATAAGCAACTCTCCATAAATTTGCAGATTAGAAAAACCCTAAAGCTGAAGGAAGTGAAATAATTAGTCCAAAGTTGCCTAATGAGTATATAAGAGTTGTGGAGAGAACCAAAAGGAACTGCCTGCTGTAGTTGATTAAGGAATCAAAGTGCTCAATTTTTAACTGGTGACACTAGTAGTATTTAGAAGTGATTCTATGTACAGACAATGTCAACAAAAGCATGAACAGGAAAGGTGATGGAGCAACATACCACCTACAACAGCACAGAACATTTTCTACTATAAAGGATAATATTAGTACGTCCTGTCTTGTCATAAAAATTATAATCAGGCACATGGAGGTAAGTGATACTTTACATTTAAATGGAACAGCAAACCTTGGAGAGAAAACTAGCATTCAACTCAGACAACTAAAATGACTCATAAATACTTCCGATTTTCCCTTCCAACCATAAAATATGTGACCTTTCAAATATGCCACATCATTAACTGATATATGGAAGCTATATTTTCTAAATTTGAAAACTAAATGTCTGAGGTCTCCAAAAGTTCCAATTTATGACAGTGTGAGGAAAGAAAGGGACAATTTAACTAAATTTAAGTACAATTTAAATAAAATTGCGTCAAAGAATTTGAGTATATATGGAGGAAAAGTGTATCCGAGTGAATTCTAAAAATGGTGATAGATTATGTAAGAGAAAAGGAAAGTTACCCCCTTTAAAAATATACATAAGAGCATTAGAAATGCCGTGATCTTTGAGATATAAAGCAACCACCTGGAGAAAAATTATTTGAACAGTATAATATATATGAAAATGGTTAGAAAAAAATGTCCTACTTGCAAGTTTGATAAATTTGGTAATCTTCCTAAAGACCATACACCAATAGAGAATTTAACATAGCTAACTGGCAAATTTTAAAATGATATTGTAACATTACCTTGGGAGGTTCTAAAAGAAAAAAATATTGGGGAAGTCTGCCTAGTTTAGCCCTTAAAAGCTACCCTGACCCCCAAAATCAGAACACTAAGAAAAATACACAGAGAAAATGTCCAAATAGATTGTTTCAATAAATAGTGCATAGGTGCTTCAATGGAAGTTAGTCAACCAGAACATCCTTTCAGCCCTTTATCAGGTCCTAATTTGTTGCCCTTATCATGACACTCTGTGATTCTTTACTGAATAAGCAGATAGGGCTTTTGTTTTTATCATTGGCAAAGTCCTAGCAATTGTTCATTTTCAAAAGCACTTAAAGGATAAGTATTTGGTTTTTGTGTACTGTCTCTTTCTCTCCAAAGCTATCCCTCCAAAAAATGACCACAATATCCACCTGCCTTAATTGGGGAGGGTGAAGTCTTCCCAGTGATATTCCAGATTAGTTCAGTGACTTTGGTGCCAAAAGTCTGCTAACTTAGGACTATTTTTCTCATGAGAATTAAGTACAATCATTTGTAAAAACCACTTTATCATTCTAAATAATGTCAATCTCCTAGAATCACTTTTATAAATACTCTATAGGCAAACCTAAAACAATCCTCCAAAGGAAACAAATTATTTCTTCAAAAGCAGCCTTAGTTAGCTCAAAGGGTGAAGTTACGTGCCATTCTGAATCTGGGGGCTGCCATGATATGATTTTTGCTGTTGTTGTTGTTTTCTTTCATGATGCAGAAATCAAAAGTAGAATCTCACATATGCAAGCAAGGCAAGTGCTCAACTGCTGAGCCACATCCCAGGAGATAGGAGATTTTAAAACCTCCCAACAGAAAGCTGTCAACTTCTAAAAGTGAATTCAAGCTGTGAAGATATAAGTTGAAAGAAGCCAGAGAGTAATTCAGTTTATGGTTGTTTCTGGCCTGGGTTTTGATTATATATGTATATTTTTTGTTTTGTTTTTGTTTTGGACCATCCCCAGAGATGCTCAGAGGTTACTCCTGGCTATGAACTCAGAAATCACTCCTGGCTTGGGGATCATATGAGACGCTGGGAGATGAAACAGAGGTCCATCCTAGGTTAGCCGCGTGCAAGGCAAACACCCTACTCTTGTGCCACAGCTCTGGCCCCTTTATAACATTTTAATCTACAATGATAAAAGGCATAGCGCTGGAGGTAAGGTGCCTGCCTTGCCTGCGCTAACCTAGGACAGACCGCGGTTCGATCCCCTGGTTCCCCATATGGTCACCCGTGCCTGCCAGGAGCGACTTCTGAGCGAATAGCCAGGAGTAACCCCTGAGCGTCACTGGGTGTGGCCCCCCAAAAATAAAAATAAATAAATAAATAAATAAATAAATAAATAAATAAACAGCCTTTCCTGCCTCACCTCTTTCTGGAGTAGGGGAAGAATAGCATTCTTGCATTTTATTTGCAGTTGACTGGGAATATGCATATTAAAAAGCAAAAAAGGGGGGAGGGTCAGAGTGATAGTACAATGGGTAGGGTGTCACATTATTGTCATAAACCTGTACACAACTGTGCTCTAGTTGCTAACTTTGTTTCCACAGGGTATGAGTTCAGCATCTCTATTCAGATATACAAAGGGCACAGGTGAATACAAATATTAAAAATAATGGGGCCTCATCCCGGCTGGGGCTATTAGAGCTCATCTTTGCACTAATCTTTTGAGATTTCAAGTAAGAAGTGCCACCCTCCTCTATGAAATGGTAATTGCAAATGCTGAAATAAATGTAAAGAGAAGCATTCTAAGGACTTAAAAAAGAAACTATTTTTGCCTTGCTCATGGCTGACATAGGATGGGTCGCCGTTTGACCCCCTTCTCCCCCCACCCCCGCATCCCATATGGTCCTCCAAGTCAGGAGTGATTTCTGAGCGCAAAGCCAAAGTAACTC
>PVKC010022549.1:0-17626 GCA_004027635.1 Crocidura indochinensis
TGTACTTAATAGTGAAATTTAAGTCCTTAGGTGGTCATTTTATATATAGTAATATGCTCCACTCTCTAAAGCTTTATTCTTGGAATTACAATTAAATAAAGATAAGCACCTTTTTTTCTTCAGAAAAACTGCCTTATTAAGGCATTAATAACCTGATGGCTTCAAGAAACAGCAATGGATACTGAATTTTAAATCTATTACAATCCCATATAATGACCTATAAAAAAGCATGTATTCTTCCTGAAGAAATTTCATCTAGTAACCATCTCATTCAAGTATATACTTTGAGTTACTGGCTTACAACTTTTACTTTTAAAGCATTGAGTAATTTATTAGACAAAAATTTATTATAATGCCACAATCCAATTTTGGTAATATGAATTACAATCTAAAAGTAACATATATATATATATATATATATATATATATATATATGTTTTTCTGACTTAACACTAAATTAAGTGACATTACTTTAAGAATATGATGAGTTGCATTAGAATAATTATTTAATGTATTTATATTTCATTACTTATAATAAAAGGGATATATTCATAGAATAGTGTTAGAAGTCTGTTTCTTAAAATTAACTATGAGAAATCAGAATAACTACTGGTTATTCTGGAAGCTAAAATCTACCAACTTTATCCATATACTTCTGATTATCTATTTGATACTCTATCTCTAGCTCCACATGCTTACTCTGCCCTTCTCAGCTATATAATGGGTTACATCTATGAACTAAGTCATCTTGGCTTTTAAGTTGGATCACTGTATTTCTATCCACATTCCCTTCATATTTTGTTTTCAGAATTTCAGAAGGCGTTGAATCTCTAGACAAATTTAAACAATAAAAAACTAGATATTAAAGTCTGTATTCAGACCCAACAATTATGGGAGCAAAAATTACATGACATGTAAGGCAAAATTGATATATAAAATCATGGTCTAATTTCGCACTGTTTTCTAAACAAAAAATATAAGTCATATTGAAGGTTATGAGGTAAAGTATATTTTTAATATTGTCAATGAATAGTGAACACAGATCTTGAAAGGCATTACATATTCTAATTTATGTAATATTAGATAATCATAGTAAGTTTTAGGCTAACAATTTTAATTACAACTTCAATTTAATACTATTTTATGGAAAGTACAAAGAGAAAATTTTCATATATGCATATGTATTTCAGTACAGGTATATATTTTGACCTCTATACATCTATCAATATGCATGTGTATGTATGCATATCTGCATTTATCTACAAAAAAAGCTGATATGGATTCTCAATGTCAAATGCTTCTTGAATTATAATAAATTTATCATTAATAGATAATTTTGGCAGAAACAATATTACAGAAGGCAAAGCCTGGCAAGATTTGATATAGCACATTCACATTATCCCTTAAATCAGTGTGAATGATCTATGAGTAGTGATCTAGGAGTAAAGTATAACCCCAATCAAAAGAAAATAATTAGGGCTGGAGCGGTGGCACTAGAGGTAAGGTGTCTGCCTTGCAAGTGCTAACCTAGGACAGATGGCAGTTTGATCCCCTGGAGTCCCATATGGTCCCCTCAAGCCAGCAGCTATTTCTGAGCGCATATCCAGGAGCAACCCCTGGGCATCAGACTGGCATGGTCCAAAAACAAAACAAAAAGAAAAAAGGAAAGAATTAAGCTAGTTATTATTTCAAGAGATAAAGCAAGCAATGAATGGTGTTCATTTCACGAAAGAGTAATTTTCAATTGAAAGATTGTATAATACATTATGATAAAAGAAAGCTACCTCAGCAATACTAGTATTGCTACTACTAATATTTTACAAAATCTTTTATATGACATATGGATTGAACTCAGCACAACACATAGGTAAATAATGAACTTTAGCATTGAGTTTCATTCCTGAAAATATTTTTTTTTGGTTTTTGGGTCACACCCGGCAGTGCTCAGGGGTTACTCCTGACTCCATGCTCAGAAATTGCTCCTGGCAGGCACGGGGGACCATATGGGGCACTGGGATTCGAACCGATGACCTATTGCATGAAAGGCAAGCGCCTTACCTCCATGCTATCTCCCGGACCCCTCCTGAAAATATTTTATACATGCTCCCTATACTTAAAAAATCAATGCAGTCACGTAGTTTCCCACTAAGACCATTATAAACATTTTACACATAGACAACTATCAGAAAGTTCACATATTTGTTCAATGAGGAAATTTTCCCAAAGTGGGGGTGTTAGCTATGTTTTCCAAAATCAGTCAATTTCACCATTTTAGTCTATCAATATTTTATTTTTTCTTGGACTGAATTCAATGGAATGACTGTGATTCTCAACCCTACCATAAATTTGTCTAGCAAAACAGTATTTCTGCCAATATAAACATATGTATAAAATGTAAAATATTTTATTTCCATCTGTAATAAGCTTCAATTAATCAATCATTCTAGATGAAGAAAACTAACCGGCATTGACTAATGATATATGTTTTCATAAAAATTCTACAATGATTATTAAAATGTAAAAATGCCTATAAAATGCAAATTACCTGTTGCATAATAGAAACGTTTAAATGTGGTTACGAGCCATAAATTATTATGATAAAAAAGGATGTTTTCCTTAACTAATGCTCTGATATGTTGCTATAACTAATAGAGCTAATTAAAATGCAGAAAAAGTATGGTTACTTATGAATAAATTTGTCCCAGTTGCTAATTCATATAAATATATAAAAGCCAGGAATTTGGATATTTTTATATATGGCAATAAAATTTATACAAGTGTACAATAAATAGTCAGTGAAAATCTTGTAATGGTAACTGCAAATAATAAAGATTGAAATTTCTTATCTCTGCTTCATAGATTAAATCATATTTTTATATATTTCCATTTTTTCTGATATAAATATGTTTCAATGATGTTAACCCATCAGTGATCTGGAATATTTTTCAATTGACTGAAGAATATTTCTCATGAGTATATATGATATGTCTTCAACAGCTTAAGTTAAGGGCTAAAGAAATAGGTCAATAGATCGTGTGCATACTTTGCATAAAGAGGTCTGGGTTCATCCTGGAACTGTGTGTACCACTGCACATTGCTGGAGCAAATACAAAGCACAGAGCTGCACAAAATCACAATTACCCCTATCCTCAGCACTGCCAGATGTATTTTTCCCATAAAGACTAAGTTATATAATTAACTGCTTTAGTGCAACCTAAAAATGATGTTAAAAATGAATATATATAAAAAAATTCTTTTCTTAGTTTTATTTTTAAATATAGTATCTTTATTTAAGCACAATGTTACAAACATGTTTGCAGTTGGGTTTCAGTCATATAAAAACACAACCTTTCACCAGTGCAACCTTCCCAGTTCCAATGCCTCCTGTCTCTCTCCTCCCCGATTCACTGCCTGTCATTCGGACAGGCAATCTACTTCTCTCACTCACTATCATTGTCACGATACTTGTCAGTGTATTATTTCTCTAACTGCATTCACCACTCTGTGGTAAACTTCACATCATGGGCTGGTCCTTCCAGACATCATCTCTATTGTCTCTGAATATTATTACCATAGTGTCTTTTATTTTTCTTAAATCTCACAGATGAGAATCCTATTCTGGGTCTATCTCTCTTCCTCTGATTGATTTCACTCAGCATAATAGTTTTCATATCTATCCATGCTATAGGAAAATATCATAACTTTGTTTTTCCTGATAGATGTATAGTATGTACCACAGCTTCTTCAGGCATTTATTTGTTGTTGGGCATCTGGGTTGTTTTCAGATTTTGGCTATTGTAAATAGTGCTGCAATAAACATAGGCATGCCAAGGGCATTTTTGTATTATATTTTTGTGCTTATGTTTATATTCCCAGGAGTGGTATTGCTGAATCATACGGGAGCTCAATTTTCAATTATTTTGGGATATATCCATATTGTTTTACAAAATGTCTAGACTAGACGGTATTGCCACAAGCAAGTGAAAAAGAGTTCCTTTCTTCAACATCCCTGCCAGCAATTATTGTTCTTGTTCATTATGATATGCGCCGGTCTCTGGAATAAGATGGTACCTCATTGCTCTTTTGATTTGCATCTCCCTGATGATTAGTGATGTAGACTTTTTATGTGTCTTTTGGACATCTCTATATCTTCTTTGAAGAAGTGTCTATTCATTTCTTCTCCCACTTTTGTTTTGTTTTGTTTTGTTTTGTTTTGGGACCACACCTGGTGACGCTCAGGAGTTACTCCTAGCTATGCACTCAGAAATTGCTCCTGGCTTGAGGGACTATATGGGACGGGGATCAAACCAGGGTTCATCCTAGGCGAGTGTGGGAAAGGCAGAAGCCTTACCAACTGCTCCACCACTTTGGCCCCTGTCCTTTATAACTTTTAAAATCTAATGTTTGTGTTATCTGATATTAATATGGCCACTTCAGCTCTCTCTTTTTTTTAAATTTCTTTTTGGGGGGTCACACCCAGCAGTGCTCAGGGGTTACTCCTGGCTCCATGCTCAGAAATTGCTCCTGGAAGGCACGGGGGACCATATGGGGCACCGGGATTCGAACCGATGACCTTTTGCATGAAAGGTGCCTTACCTCCATGCTATTTCCCGGGCCCCAACTTCAGCTATCTTAATGAAGTAGTTTTCTTGGATGATTGCTCTCCAACCTTTGATTTTTAGTCTGTTTGTTTGGACTATTCAGATATCTTTTTCTAGGAAGAAAAATATTGAATTTTGCTTTTTAATCAATTTTACCATTCTGTGTCTCTTAACTGGTTCATTTAGTCCATTGGAGTTGAGAAAGATGATCATTATGGGATTTATTCTCAATATGAATTTTGAGTGTCTTTTAGTCTATCTTAACTTAAAGTTGATGTTTGTTTGTCTTTTAATGCTACTTATGAGTCTGTAAAGTTAATAAGTTTGTTTGTTTTTTTTAATTTGTGAAGCTATGTGCTTCATTCAAACGTGAATGTGACTCTGGCTGAAGACATATTCTAGCTAAAGCATTCATTTCTTTGAGTTTTGTCACTATATACCACCACTGCTTTCAGGCCTTGAGGGTTTCTTGTGACGATCTGCTATAAATCTTAAGGCTGCTCCTTTTAATTTAATTTCTATTTTTGATCCTGTTGTTTTAAATATTCTATCCTGGGAGCTAGAGTGATAATAGCCTAGTGTTAGGGCATTTGCCTTGCCTACTGCTAACTCAGGAAGGACATGGGTTTAATCACCAGCAATCCATAAGGTCCCCCAAGTCTGTCAGCAGCGATTTATAAGCCAGGAGTTTACAGGATTTACAGAGCCAGGAGTACCCTGGGAGTCTCTGATGTGGCCCAAAAAACAAAGAAACAAACAAAAACTAAAAAAAGAATTCTATCCCTATCTGTGGTAGTCATTGTGAATAAGATATGTCTTTAGGTGCTTTTCTTTGGATTTCTTTTACCTGGTACATTTTGGGCATGCGGGGATTAATTGTAGTTTTTCTTCAATGATGTCCTTAACTATTGAATATTCCTGGAATTTTCTTCTTGGTCACTGGGACTCCAACAATTCTTATGTTGTTTCTGCTGGGTTTATCACAGATTTATATTTTAATCTTTTGACAAACTTTGAGGAATTTTTCCATTGTCTGATCATTTGTTTTAAGGTTTTTTCCAAGCTTCTGTTGTATGGAGTTATGCATCTCTTCTTCCAGCTCATTGATTCTGTCTTAAAGCTATTATTGTAGAAGCTTTCCAGTGAGATTTGTATTTTGCCTACCAAGTTTTCAGACCTCTTATTTCAGATAGAAGTTTTTTCATTTCTACTTAATAACCTCTTGATTCTTATTTTTGGTTCACTCTTTTTGTTCCATGCTTTCTTTGAGTTCTATGAGGGTCCTCTTTATGTCTTCTCTAATGTCCTTATCTGAGAAGCTGAGTAGGTGGTTACCACTTTTAGAGTCATCAGAGCTGCATCTTTATTCTCTATGCAAGTGGAGGCCTGCATTGTTTCTCCATTGTCACACTTGCAGTGTTGTTTATGTGTTGTTTGGGGTTCATTGACTAGGAGATTTGTGTGGCCACATAGTAGAGTGGACAAACTGTGCTCCTCTAACTCTGCCTTTCAGGGTGGGTCAGCTCATTTCAATTGACATGGACTTCTGGGTTAGATGGGTTCTGCTCTTGGTGGCAATGGGTCTGGCTGGCACCCACTTAAAATGCACACATATGGGATCAGCTGTAAAGACATTTTTAAATGTGCTTTCAATTCCTTGTTAGAAAAGAAGGACATACAACCTAATGCTCTTTTCTTTCATTTTAAAATTTGTGTATACTTAAGGTTGGCAAAACATATAGCATACAATATATCAATATATATTTTATATATATCCCAATTATTACACAATTTTGAGGCTAGTGCTTATTCTTGTGAAATAATGTGATGCTTTATATAAAAAATATTTTTCAAATATAAATTGTATTAAGTAGAAATTTAATTCTTGCCCTTTGTTTTTCATAGCATTTTAGTTCATTATAAAGTATAGCATAATATCCAATTGAAATTAAGAAAAAAATAAAAAATTACTAAGTACTTAATCTTTTTGTTTGTTTTTGTTTTTGAGCGACACCCTATGACGCTCAGAGGTTACTCTGGCAATGCACTCAGAAATTGATCCACGTTTGGGGGACCATATGGGACATTGGGGGATCAAACTGTGGTCCGTCCTAGGTCAGACGGGTGCAAGGCAAATACCTAATTGCTCTCCCACTGTTCCGGACCCAGTACAAAATCTTTTTAAATTTTTTTAATATTTAGAAAATTGTTTTTGAGCTATAGTATTATGCATGAGGAATTTCCCTTGCATATGCTCAATCTTTGGTATATATTTTTTGTCCTCAGCTCACAAAAAGACAGATATTTGATCAGAGGGCCATAAAGTAGACCTTGGGCACTAGTAGGTTTGACCTCAAAACAAACAAATCCATGAAGTTACATTTTCAATTTTTATTTTATTTTTCTCTATATTATATTTTTTCTTTTACTTTTGACTTGACATTAAAAAAGCCATACATACCATTTTTTCTGCCACACCCAGTGATGCTCAGGGGTTACTCCTAGTTATGCACTTAGAAATCACTCCTGGCTTGGGGGAATATCTGGGACACCAGGAGAATGGAACTGTGCTTCGTCTTAGACTAGCGCCGGCAAGGCATACACCTTACCGCTCCTCGCCATGGCTCTGGTCCAAATACTTACAATTTTTGATTAATTTATAATAACTTTAATATATTCACAAGTTACAACAATGTAAGCTAATATCAGTGAAAATAAAAAAGCAAAATATAATAAAAATTGAAAAAGCAGAAGTTAATAGAAATAAGTGTTTATACCAACTTTATTCGCTAAAAGCAAAAACAGATATGGTACATAACTTTTTTTCTCAGATATTTATTAGCAGTGACAAAAAAAACACAGTAATAGCATTCAATATTGGGGTTTTGTTAACATAAATAAACGTGCGATTTGTCTAAATAAGCACATATTGTATATTATGTTTTCTGATATATATAGATGAATTTACAATTCAATATTTTGAAATAATTTCTTCAAATATTTTGTTTCTCTGTTTATTTCTCTTCTCCTAAAATTTGATTAGTATTGTTTTATATGTTTAAGGATTAAGGATTCTACATTTATGTTCATAATTCATTATTGATTTATATTTTTCAGATTGGATGCGTTTTTATTTATCTTGAATTTTATAGATTATTTCTTTAGCCAGTTAAAATCTTTTGTTAAATATTTCATTTCAGTAACCTCGTTTTTAAAATTCAATATTACTATTTAACAACTTTATTTTTGGTTCAATTCTATTAGTTCTGTTTTTAGTCCATTTCAAAATATTTTTCATTATTTTGAATTGTTTAGGTTCTTTTTTGTATTTTAGTCTTATACTAACCTTTATTATAAATATTCCATATAAAAAGAAAATAGTTTTTATACATAAATAACATTTTCTTTAAAAGTCAACATAATATTGATTTATACAAGTGATTGAGTTAGTATATTAGATAACTAAAATTTAGTACAAAATTGAATTAACTGACTCATTCTAATGAATGCATTTCTATTTCTCATTCATTTATACTATTATCCTAAGTGTGTATCCACCAAAAATTATGGAATAGTTTCTTGAGTGTCTGATTATACTTCTAATAGTTTTGGTGACAACAATATGCAAATTTCAATTAAATTGTTTTATTGACTATCATTTTAATCTATGATATATATCACAAATATATATTTAGTCAAATTATAATAATGCAAAATAATGTTTTAAATTTTGTTTGTTTTCTTTTTCTGTTATTTTTGATAATGGGAGGGCACACCTGGTGTTGCTCTGGGCTTAGTCCTTGCTATGTGCTCAGAAATTGTTCCTGGCAGACCTAGCGAACCATGTGACAGGGCAGGGATTGGACCAGGGTCAGCCAATTTGCATGGCAAATGCCCTACCCACTGTGCTATGTCTCTGAGCCCTAAAATAAGTCTTAATAAATGTAATTTGATTAGATATAGATATTTCCAAATAACTCTTCAAAACCAAAACTATATCTCTGCGAGTAGAATTAATTGTGTAGATGAAACTATAGATAAGATTCATCAAGTCTTTGATTTTCATCTAGTAGAAATACAGACAACAAAAAGGACTATTCAACAAACAGGACTAGGAGCCAGAGCTGTGGTGCAAGTTGTAAGGTATTTGCATTGCACACACTAACCTAGGACAGATCCCCTGGTGTCCCGTTCCATATGTTCCCTCAAACCAGGAGCAATTTTGAGCACACAGCCAGGAGTAATCCCTGAGAGTCACTGGATGTGCCCATTCACCCCCCCAAAAAAAATACCAGGGCTAATGATCTTAAATGATTTAAAGGTACTAAATGAAATTATGTGGTCATATAACACACTCACGAGTACTTCTTAGGAAGATAGTGATAGTTTGGGATATAAAGATAATACAATGTTCACTTCATATGCCCCACATCCATTCCATGCATCACCAGGAATAATTTCCGAGTGCACAGTCAGTAAATCGCAAGCATCAGCAGTTGGGTAACTCAGACCTCGCTACAAAAAAAAAAAATTAACAAAACAAATCAAAGACAAAACCCACAAGGGTGTCTAGAGCTAAGATTTGAAGGATAAAATAAATCTATATATGTGAAGAGAATGACAAAATATTAGTGTTATAATAAAAAGTTACCTAAATCTTGGGAAAGCCAAATATTTATAAAAAGACATTTGATTCAAGATCGAGATTCTATAAATTTGTCAGAATTTTGCAAATACTATTCCATACCTCTCTTGAAAGAGATATAAAATATTCTAAAAATAAACTGGTAGGAGGAACAGGAATCAGATTTTTTTTTCCTATCATAAACTAGTAAGTTAGTCTGAAACAATTTCCTAGATGTTGGCAGATGATATGAGACTTCTGTATCCAGAACAAAGGACAAATTATTCTCACAACAATAATGCTACTCAAATGCCATCATTGTGTGCTTTTTCTCAGAATCCAAATTCCCACAGGGAAACACACAGGCAGGGTACCAGCGACTGATGTGTGTTGCATAACATGGGATGGACCTAAGTTTAGGAAATACAAATCTTTTATTATGGCAGTAAAAACAAGCTGGCCTTATCTTTTCTCCAGTAAAGAAGATTGCTTTTGTCAACTGGACTAAACAAATCTGCTCTTTTGTTTAGAAGATGATTCTCTTTTTTTCTACAGCTATTGGCTGAACAAATACCCTTTGAAATATAACATGTAACTAAAAGTCAATTGTTTTCTGCCTTTTTTTAATTGCCGAAATGAGAGACTTATTTCTTATGAAAAACTGAGATGAGTTTTATAGATTGAATTTTATCCCCAATAAAATCATATGTTAAAAGTCTAACACCAAGTGTGACTACTGTAGTATACAGAACATTTAAAGAGTCAAATAGAGACATATATAGCTGCAATACATTTTAAGAAAGTCATAGAAGTGACCATAGTCTACTTTGGGTGGCATCTTCCTAAGAGGAAAGATAGCAAAGATGGGAAAGCAAGAGGAAAAGAACAATGTGAGAATATAATGAGAAGGGGACAAGACAATAAAAGCGTCCCGAGGAGAAACATGCTTGCCAACATCCTTATTTTGATTTCTAAGCTACAAATCTCTGATAAAAATTTGTTGCTTAATCACAATCTATGGTATTTTGTTATAGTATTCATACTGGACAAATAGAAAACATATTTGGAAATTTAAAATGTATATGCAACATAAAGAGTTCTGAGAGAAAGAGAGTCAGAATAACAACCTGGTTAAAACATGGGAACACATAGATATCATTTTTAACAATTATAAGAAATTTTATTTTAATTTTTGTTTTATTATTTTTATGGCTAGTCATGCTTATTTATATGTTGATGGGTAAATATCACATTATAACCACTCCAAAAGTGCCAATATCACCCCCACTGTCCATTAGAATTACTCTATCCTTTAAATTTCAATTTTTCAGTCAGATTTTCTTACTGTAAATTAACATATTAGCAGGAAACAGTTTTTCAGATAAAATTAAAAAAATATTTCTACCCACTTTGGAGATGAAAGCTTAATAGAAAAGTAAGAATTGTATTCTAAGTTTTGTCCTCTTTCTGGTACTCCTAATCCACACAGACCATGTTAAAAAAGGTTAAACAGCCCGTATACTCAGAGTTGTAACATCAGAGAAAAAGAAATCTGAGTTTAAACTACTGGATTTTTTTGGTTGTTTCAAGGTCACATCTGCCTGTGTTCAGTACTTAAGTCTGATTCAGCTTTGAGAGATCACTCGTAGTGGGCTTGGGAAGCTAAGGTTCAATGTTGGGTAGGTTGTGTACAAGGTTAGTATAATACTGCCCACAGTATTATCTTTCTTGCCCTTAAATATCTTTTATTGGCTAAAAATTTGTTTATCCTCTTTCCCCAAAGAAAACTTGTTATCCTCTACAGATATGAATCCTTCTCTTGTTTCTCCACATGAAAATAATCTCTACTTTTTAAAACCATGGACTAGACAGACATTTTTATATTAATTTTTAGTTAAAATAGTGCAGGGATTAGGTACATTCCTAGCAAACACATACATTATGTGGATTTTATTCGAGTATCATCAGGTTCTATACCTATTTCTAGATCTATCCCTGGAGTCCATTGAGCATCATTGAGTATGGAACCCCAGCATAACAAGGGTTGCTCAAATACCCCCAGCAGAGCAGGGCTGTAATAGTATTGTATTCTCAACCCTTATACTGAATCATAGGTGCCCCATCCCTAGCCTCTGACCATCACTTTGAAGACCCTTACCTACCCCTGTAAAAAATAAACAAATAGATAAATAAATAAATAAATAAATAAGAACTATCTAAACCTACGGACCCAAATGCAAAATGTCTAGTAATAGGAAGAGAAATAGACTTCTAATACTAAGAAGGGGCAGGAGAGGTGGCGCTTGAGGTAAGGTGTCTGCCTTGCAAGCACTAGCCAAGGAAGGACCGCGGTTTGATCCCCGGGCATCCCATGCGGTCTCCCCAAGCCAGGGACAATTTCTAAGTGATTAGCCAGGAGTAACCCCTGAGCATCAAATGGGTGTGGCACAAAACAAACAAACAACAAAACAAAACAAAACAAAACAAAAAGACTTTAAAAATAGTAAGAAAAAGCCAGAGAAAATCCCACATATTTTTATGTAAGAAAATGTTGGGTGGGTAGTTATTCGAAAGATGAAAATATGATTTCTTTCTAAAGCACAATTTAAGAGAAAACAAAATGGTGGGTCCTGCTTCTAAAATAGCTCTGTTTTGACTTATGGCTAACATTTGCAATATTACCATTGCACTATGTTCTTTAGGGAAAGTAATACACCATGTCCTGTGATGTTTTTTCTAAAACAAATACCCCCATTAAAAATAAACCACAGTAACTAAGTTTGCCCAACGGTTTGCTTCTTAAGAAGTAAAATCACAGTACGGAATAGTGGCTGAACATTTTACAAAGTTGGAAACTATAAAAAAATAAAATATTTTCAGGGCCCGGGAGATAGCATGGAGGTAAGGCGTTTACCTTTCATGCAAAAGGTCATCGGTTCGAATCCCGGTGCCCCAAATGGTCCCCCATGCCTGCCAGGAGCAATTTCTGAGCATGGAGCCAGGAGTAACCCCTGAGCACTGCCGGGTGTGACCCAAAAACCAAAAAAATAAAAAAAAAATAAATTAAAAAAATAAAATATTTTAATACTATGAACAAAAGTTGTATATGGAATTTTTACTTTCTTCTTACACTAATTTTCTGTTTAAAATTATAACAGTACATTGGCTAGTAAATATACTCTATTGAATATGTATGTAATTCTAATAATATCTGCTGGGTTTCTAATAATATATTTTAATTGAATTTTACATTTAAAACAAAAATCAATGGAGTTTAGTTCTTAGATAATTAGGCATACTATTATAATAAAGAATACAGTGTTTAAATATCATAAAAGTTTTATTTAAGACTTCAAATAAATCAAGTAGTCAATATTAGAAGGGTTACATATATAAAAACTAATTCAGTATTCAAATATGTTTTTCTGCTATATTAATTTCTAATAAATTTTAACATAATAATGGATATATATGAATGTATTAGAAAGTGTATTTACATATATAAATGCATACTTACCATAGCCTAGCTCTATTCCTAAACGTATGATATTTATTCCACCTACATTGGATTAGCTACAAATATACAAGTATACGCATGTCAAATATACAATACAAACATAAAATTTCAAAACTATGTAGAAGTAGGATAATGCTTTGTTAATGTACCATAAATAGAAATGAATAGCATAGAAAAAAATCTTTTATGACACTTTCCCTGTAACAGACACAAAAATTGCAAAGCTAACAATAATAAAACTGGAAAATATGGTCAATTCCATAAAATAATTTAGGGAATTGGTGCTATGATGGAATGATGCAGGTCTCATTCTACATCCATAAAATTTCTATATAGAAAACTAATTATTTCTTTCTTTATTATAGTACTGGTAGACAGTTTACACTTATTCCATGGTATACACTTTGTTTTGTTTTGTTCCTTTTTTTCTTCTTTTTTTATATAAATCTTTATTTAAGCATCATGATTACAAGCATTTTTGTAGTTGGGTTTCAGTCATAAACAGAATACCCTCTGTAATGTATCTGTGCTGTTAAAACCTTTGTTGGGTATTTGTGAATCCACGAACAGTCCCCAGAATGAGAAATTTCTTCCCATCCCCTTATCCCCTTTCAGGGGTAGACCTTGGTGATATTTATCTGCAGCAAATAATAATTCACACAGACAAGAAGGTTAGGGTGTAAAAGATTGGATAAAGAGAGAGAGAGAGAGAGAGAGAGAGAGAGAGAGAGAGAGAGAGAGAGAATCCTCTTGTAGCCTACAAGCAGTTATTTACAAAGGCCCCTCTCCTCTGTCCATAATGCTATTTATTGCTCACTCCACAGCACCCCCGCCTGAAAAGTCTAGGTGGGGCAATAGTCACAGAACACACAATCCTAAGGAAATATTTTCATATACAAAAAATCCAAGAATAATCTTATGGAAACTTTTTCATATACAATTCCCCCTTTTTTGTAAATAAAAATTAATGTACAGAAGTAATTTTTTTAATAATTGTAAAATGAACAACTAAGCAATGGTACAAGATGGCTGCTTGCATAAGTGCATCACCGGAAAAAGTATAGAAAAAAAATTTTTTTTTGGTTTTTGGGCCACACCCGGTGACGCTCAGGGGTTACTCCTGGCTATTCACTCAGAAGTCACTCCTGGCAGGCACGGGGGACCATATGGGGAACTGGGGATCGAACTGCGGTCCGTCCTAGGGTTAGCGCAGGCACCTTACCTCCAGCGCCACAGCCCGGCCCCAGAAAAAAATTTTAACCTAACACAGGGTGTTCAAAACCAGAAACATATGTAAAGGAATCAACTACAAGCTCCAGAGTAGAAAAAATTTACAGCGTCCAAGAACAATTCCGAGTAAGTAGTCCCTTGGAAAAGCAGACGTTGCATGTGAAATTTCAAGATTCAGGACCTAATAGGCCATGGGGAGCTCCCCGGGGCAATCACAAAGCCCGAAAGTAATTTGAAGACATAGATCCTTCAATGATGCTCAGAAGGCTGCATAACAGGCGAGATGAAACACATTTTCCATTCCAGTCCAGAATGAGCAGAAGAAAGTCCATTTTTGGAGGCAATGAATTAGGTTCCTATTTTGTAGGAAGAGGCACACACACCCCTGCACAATGGGGGCCACAGATAAAAATATCCATAGGTATTTAAACTTAATCCAAGAGGAATTCTAGTCCAGTCAGAAGTTCATAAGAGTTCTGAGAATTAAGAGCCACGTATGGCCAATTAAGTAGATGGGAGCTTAAGTTAAAAACCAAAACAAAATACTTAAGACAGAGAACCTCCCCATGTAAATGTATAAACT
Organism: Crocidura indochinensis; assembly: GCA_004027635.1. Lineage (NCBI taxonomy): Eukaryota > Metazoa > Chordata > Mammalia > Eulipotyphla > Soricidae > Crocidura > Crocidura indochinensis. The sequence goes on from PVKC010022549.1 coordinate 14,556, forward strand.
GAGGGTCCATCCAAAATGGATAAAACCTCCTTTTGCTCCTGCTATTTTTCCCAATGATGCACCCACGCAAAAGGCCAAAATGTGACAGAATTATAATCTAGTAACTTATTTATGACATTATCTAACCCTAACCCAAAGTAACAAAAATAAAACCTTAATGGAATGCCACAACACTTTCTAGAATTAAAACCTAAAATGTAAAAACATTAATTACACTAATGAACAAAAGTGTAGAATCAAATATAACTTTACAGGATTACAGCTATAAAATTTAAAAGAGCTGAAATTTCTACCAAGTTTAAAAACCACTCTGAAAAAATGGGGAGTTCAGAGCTCCCAAAGTCGGACCAGAGATACTTGATGAATCTGGGCCCCTGCTCAGGCACCAGATAAAGTAAACCATCTCTTATGATGGACCTGGATGGAGATGAGGGCCTTGGTTTGCTATCCCAGGCCACGTGGCTTCAGCCCCCACTAACCTGCGGGTCTGGAGGTTCATGAGAGTGGCAGGTAGAAATCTCACTCACAGGCAGGCTTCATGAGAGAAAACATCTTTATTTAGCCCTAGCCATCAGATGTGGCTCCTACCATTTAAGCTAGCCCTGCACCTTCTTTCATCCGTGTCACCCTATCACCTCTGACCTACATGTTGGCCAGGATCCAAAAGGCAAAAGGGCAGAAAGCCAGAGATCCCAGACCTATATACCCTTCCAAGACCCCCCCTAGGAAATGGGCAGGGTTTGCAGGTAAAGTAAACATAATAACTGATTCCCAAAGCCCCACCCAGGAATGGGCAGGGCTTAGCTAAGTTATCTGTACCCAGGGATGAGGCAACAACACTCCCCTTCACGTGTGCAACATTCCCACTACCAATGCCCCCCTCCTCTCCCACCCCTGTCTGCATTGCGACAGGCATTCTACTTCTCTCATTCTTTAGCATTGCCATGCTAGTTGCTGTTGTAGTTATTTCCTAACAACATTCACCACTCTTTGTGGTGAGCTTCAAATTGTAAGCCTGTCTTTCAAGCCCTCCCAGCCCTTTAATCTATTGTCTCTGGGCCTTATTATAGTAATGTCTTTAATTTTTCTTCAAACCCATATATGAGTGATACTATTCTCTATTTTCAATGTGACTTTACTTGGATATCAGTCTTTTAAGAAGATAATTATATAAAAATGGGTTTATATGGTGGGTCTCTAATCCTATAGAACTGATATATTTATAAAATATAATATAAAAATAAAAAATAAATAGAAGACATAGTGAAATGAAAGTCTGCAGTTGCAAAATAGAAGCATCATGGGAAAACAATTACACTGGCACCTTCATCTTCGGATTCTAGTCTCTAGGATGCAGTTCCTATTGTTTCTGCACCTATATTATGTAAACAAAGAGTTCTCTAAGACATGTTTCCGGAGCATAAGGATGGGAATCTAAGGAAAACAAAAGCAACATATAAATGATCTTAGAAACATGATAGAAGTACAATATTTTCATCAACCAAAAATACATGAGTTAGTTACTATCAAGAATAAGTGAGTATGTGATAAATGAAATAAAAACAAACCCACAACAAATATTGATGATATTGAAAAGAATGAAAAATAATTAATGTTTGGCAATAGGAAGATAGTGTTTATTTTTGCAAGATAGTGACATACTATGAACACAAGTGTCAGAGGACTAATATGTAAGCAAGCTATGTCTTTAGAAGAAAGGTGCTGAAGGCACAAAAATTATTAAATGCAACTGTGATTAGCATTTTTCATAAAAATACAAGAAGAAATACATGAAGAAAAGACAGGAAGAAAAAGGATGTGAAAATTGGAAATAGCCAGTGACTAGTTCTTTCTACAACCCAATGAGGACTCAAATGTGAATTTAACTTCGAATCCTAAAAGAATAATTAGTGCTGGTGGGGTTGAGCAGAAATTTTGATGGAGTCATGGTGTTGGCATGAACCCTACCATTAATATATAAATATTATTTTAAAGGGTGATAACTAAGCTCTACTAGGGAAAAATAATTGATGATAACACTAAATTCATATATGAAGTTCAATTTGAGTAGAAAGAAGCCTAGTTATGGAAAATGTTTAATATATGAGTAAGAAAGGATGAGAGATTGCTAGATACCTGATGAAGTTATCTTAGATAAGGATAAAGAAGATTTTCACTGAAATTATTCACGTGAAAACTGGTTTGAAGAAAATATGTTTGAGGATTATAAGAAAATAAAAACTCTTATTACTGAATAAATAGCTAAGATTTTTCTGAGCTAAATATTGTACTTTTCGTAGATTCTGACATGCTTGTTATGCTCATCTTGTATAGGATCTTATTCTAAAACGAATCTAGCTAATTATAAGAGTAGTTCATTTTTAGCAGCTTTAATACTCTAAAATAAAATATGAGACATTTACCCATAGAGGATAGTTCATTTTTATATCTCAGTCATCTGTATTATTAGAATTATGGTAAGAATGCATCATGGACATAAAATATTAAAAACAATATATTTTCAAAGACTAAGAATATTCCTCAAATTTGATTACTGGCCTCTCATACTCTCCCCACACGCAGTACCACTGTATAGTGCCTGGAGGAGTTTTAAAGTACCTGTAGGTCAGCAGTAACACAAGTATCTGAGCACTTAACTATCAGGCCTGCACATTTGGGCAAGCATAAAAAGAGTGACCACATTCCCTAAGCCCTCTTAGAATAATGAATTTCAGTAACACTAAGTTTGTATCTAAATATTCTTAAACATTATAAAATAGATATCACTTTCTTTCAATATAATATTATATATGTAATGGTATATTTGTCATAGATGATGTATCATCATCAGTAGTAGTTGTAGTAGTAGTAGAAGCAGCAGCAGCAGCAGCAGCAGCAGCAGTAGCAGTAGTAGTAGTAGTAGTAGTAGTAGTAGTAGTAGTAGTAGTAGAAGTAGTAGTAGTAGTAGTAATAGAAAAGGAGGAGGAGAAGTAGAAAGGGAAGAAGAAGAAGAAGAAGAAGAGGAAGAAAAGAAGAAGAAGAAGAAGAAGAAAGAAGAAGAAGAAGAAGAA
>PVKC010022550.1:0-17638 GCA_004027635.1 Crocidura indochinensis
AAAAAAAAGAAAATACAGGAGAGAAGAAGTAGATTTTGCAAAATCCAAAAAGAGTTTTTACGTAGGAGGGGGGAAGGGTTGATGTAATCAAATTATTGGGTCAAATATTTTCAGAATCACATTCAATTGTCATCCTCATCAAGTTTAGTTGATTTGATCAAAATTAATGTTCGAGATTTGATCAAAACGATGCCTCTGTCCACTATGCTGATCAGCTGGGACCCCTTGTGATTCAGCAGGAAGAGTTCAATGGATCTTATCTGGTTTTGTGCACTTTGATCCATTGAATAAAGAGCTCAGACTTCTCAGCTATACAGCCACTGTTTCCCCCCTTCATAATGAATAAAGCTCTTGCAGGGAGAGGTCTTTCAGACAATTTCAATACTGTATTCTTCATGAATCATTTTCCCGTTGAGTTTAAGATCCATCCATGGTTGTTGCCTACAATAGTTGATACTATTGTGTTTGCTGATGATGAAATTCTTTTCTGAGTCCTTCAAAATTTGCTAATTATGATTCTTTTCTAAGAATTTTTCTAGAAAATAATTGCTCTCCACATATTTATTTAATTCAACTGAGACCAGTATAAATCTATGAATATTTATTTTGGTTCTTTTTGTGATCATAGATTATTACCTATGATTTTTATCATACCATAAGAAGCAATTTTTCCCAAAAAAGTGCATCTTATGGAGGGAATGACACTGGAGGCTAAAGCTTGAGTGCAGGGGAGGAGAGCATCTAAAAACTATCTGTATCTTATAGTCAGGTGTGTCTTGGAGAGTGAAAAAAAAAAAACAGTATTTCTTTGGCAGCTCAAAGTGTTCAAGATTGAGCCCTTGGGATCTTCTTGACCTTTAATTTTTGCTCTTCCCACCTTTTATTCTTTATTTTGAGCACATCCTTGTAGTCAGGCTGCATTAGCAACTCCAGGGTCATATTATATTTTTCTATCCTACTAATGGAATCAAGCACTTTCCCCAGAAACCCTGGTTCTATGAGGAACTCAGAATTACTATGTGATCTCCAAATAAAAATCAAACAAAAGCAAACAAAATGTTCTTTTTAATAAATTACTCATTACAAAAATAGGTGACGTCTGGATACAAGTCACTCAATAAACTCAGCATCTTCTTTGCTGTGGCAGGACTAAATTCAATCCCCAGCTCTGCCTGGTCACTTGTGCATCACCGTGAATAATTTCCAAACACTGAGCCTGGTTGGAGCCCTCAAGTTAACCCCCAAGTTAAAACAAATCAAAAACTGAGTCAGAAAGTAGTGGTTTGTTGTGATGGGAATCACACTTGGGCTTTGGTCATGGGTGAGGATTCTGCATGTAAGAAAAGAAGAATTTGCTCCCTAACTTTGCCTCATTTTGTAAGCCAGTGAAAAATTAATTTTTAATTGAAAAGTAAAACTTCTAAAAGTAAATTTTAAGCATATTTCAATAGATAATTAAACAAAGAAGTTCCAATTATTGATTGTAAGGGAGTGGAGCTATAGCTCAAAGTGCTAAAGCATATGCTTTGCATGCAAAAGCCTGGGTTCAATCCATGCCACCACATGGTGTCCTAAATACAGACAGGAGTGATCCTATCTCAGAAATGTGCATGTAGTGGCTCCCAAGTACCCCCCAAAATAAATTAATAGAATAAAGCTTAGAACTTGAGTAGTATTTTTATAACAAGAAGTTACTGTTCAGTCTTTAGACAACATCCTAAGATTGTACCACCCCCTTATGACCATTTAGAATTTTTTCTATTTTGTCAAGTTTTTCTTGTTTTTCCACTGCAATATGATTGACAATCTTATTTAAGGGGGAGTATGATTGTATTTCTGCTCTGCTATTTGACAGTCATGATGGGGTTCAGTCCCTGCCTTGAGGCTTCTAGATGGATGGACTTGAAACCCAAAACTTACAATATGCAGAAAAGAGAAACAATAACAGCTTAGGACATGTATGTAAGATTTTCACAGAAGGTTTACTAACTTTTGCTTGGACTGAGGGTAGTGAGGTAAAATTACTCAGAACAGATCCTAAGATCTGTATTCTGAAAATGGCTTATGGACTTATTTATTGTATTGGGCCACACCCAACAGTGTTCCTGATTCTGCCCTCAAGAGTTACTCCTAGAGGTGCTTGGGGGATCATACCTGGGAATGCACAAAGTTGTGGAGGGAGGTGGAACCCTTTGCTGGTGGTCTGTGAGTCAAATAGCAATTCTCAGAGGGAAAGATTAAATTTCATTCTTCTGTCCTCCTCTTAGAGGAGACCCCAGCAACAAATCCCCCACAAATAATCCACTTGAGGCAAAGAAGTTAGGAGACAAAAGGTTTGGCCAAAAAGTTTTTTGTCAGTCTGATCAGCCCCCCCCCCCCCCCCCCCGACCCAGCCCTCAGCTCTGGCAAAAGACCTCAATAGCCTCCCCCACACGCTCTTTATTTCCTTCCTTAATCGCCCCCACCTGGAAGATCCAGGTGGGACAACATGGAAAAACAACATCACAAAAATTACACAACAGTAAATTACCTACCCACTATACTATTGTTCTGACCCCTGCAAAGGAGTTTAGCATCAAAAAGAATTACAGGGTTAGATGGTGTAGAAAAAGACAATGTTCTAGACATGGAAAGGAACCTTACAAAACAGAACATTTCTCAATCTGAAAACAGAGCTAAATGGGCCATGGAAAGTGTGTGGTTTAGTCAGGAGAGGACTTGTAGACTGGGGTAGAGTGAAAGGACAAAGCAAAGCCAGACTTGCAAGGGCCTTTTAAAACAAATTTAAGAGTCTGCAGTCATTCAAAGTAACCTCAGGAAGCCGCAGAAACCTCTTTTAGCAGGAAAGGGACATGATCAGATTTATACCTTAGATCACTCAGACTAACCTGGGGAGCCTGGATACAGGAGAAACACAGCCCACAACTGTTTTAGCCATTAGGTGACATGATGTTACTGAGAGAATGAAGCAACGGGAATAGATTCTAGTGATATTTAGGAGGTGAAATCAGCAGAGCAAGATGATTTATGGAACAGGAGAGATGAGGAAAAGAAGCAGAATTCACAGGAGCCAATGGTCTAATTGTGTTGTTAACTGTCATTTATTTGCCTTTGTCTGAAACTTCCCCAGGGTTGGTTTCAGGTTCTGCATTTTCAGCAGAATTGTGACTAAAAAAACGATTTGTGGCCTCCATCAAGAGGCCTAAATTTCAGTTGGTCCCACTTTTAGTGGTGTTAACAATGATGGCTTCATTAACATGGTGTTTGCCTAAATTTTTCATGATAAAGGTACTGTTGTAGGTAGAAAGATGGGGTAGGAGCCTGATAAGGTGGGTTAGAAAAAAATTCTGGAACTAAAACCAGCCCCAAACCTGAGACCTTTGAATTACAGGGCCCCAAACCTTTAAGATGCAGTAATTAAGTCCCTAGAGGGAGAGGCTACTCTGCAAAAACAAAGGCCTTATAAGGAATCTCAAAGAAAACCAGAATCAGTTTCAAGTTCTTCCCCTTCACTACTTCCTAGCAATAGTGTTTGGGCACAGCAAAAACTGTACAAAATTAACTTTATAGAGACAGAGCACTAATTTTCTCATTCTGAGAGAAGAGAGGCTCCCTCTCCCCCAGTCTCTGCCTAAGATAGGGAGTTCCTATCTTTTATTTCCGCTATGCATGCTCCATATCCAGTATGGATCCACTACCTTGCTTGGAATGTGAATGGGCTCTCTTCTTGCTGGAAAAGTCCATGTTCTCTCCCTCCATATTTCCTAACTAAAATATTTTTGCTTTTATTTATTACTCAATTATAAGGCTGTGTTTTTCCCCACAAATACAAAGTTATTTGTGATTGAGTTTCAATAATACATCATGCAACACCCTTCACCACTGCACATTTCCTGCCATCAATGTCCCAGGTTTCTCTTTAGCCTTCTCACCACCTCCCTGTGGAGCAGACATTTCTCTCACCCACTCTTACTCTCTATCACTCTTTCACTCTCTTTCTCCTCCTCCTCAATTGTGGTTGGCAATATTGTTATTAAAGGGGTATTATGTCTACCATTTTATGCACTTTAAGCACCCAGTTCTTGTCTAGACTGATCATTCCCAACTATCATTGACATGGTCCCTTTTCCGCTCTCATATTAACTGCACAACCCCACTCTTTGTGAGAAGCTTCCTACCATGGACTGACCCTTGTTTCTTTTGTTTCTAGATATTTTAACCCTAACCCTTACTAAATTTTTTTTCTTTGTAAGTAGGCAGCAGACAAGTCTCCTTGTCTAAGATTCATCTTTGACCCTAGAGTTAGACACATGAAAGAGATTTAACAAGATGGAGAAACTTATGCAAGTATTTTCAGAGTTCAGCTCAGACAGAGAAAAGAACTAAAAAAGGGGGGAAAGGGAAGGAAAGTTAGTGAGAGTGGTTATCTGGGAAGGCCCAGGTCAGCAAAGATGTTGAGTCCTGGGAGAGGAATTAAGGAGCTTACTTAGATCTTACCATTGTAGCCAGGGAGAGCTATTTACAGGAAAGATCTTTATATTTCAGGGGCTGGGGAGCCACATCTTTTGCTGCAAGACATACATTTGACCTCTAAGCTAAGATTCCAATCTAGCAATGTTCTTTTAAAAGAGAATTTCAGCCCACTTTCACTCAGTTCACCTATTGCCTAACGTTTCCCTTCGGTGTGGCAGATTTGTGCTTCCTCTGCTGTCCTTATTGAACATGATTGTCCTTGATGAGAAGCTGAAGAGATAGGCTGGAGATGGAGCACACCTGCCTCAAATCTGGCAGCTAAACAAGAGAAAAAGATCAAGGAGCAAAGATCAAACTCAAGACTCTTGCCGTTTCTACTAAGCATAGTGGATTTTCTTACATAAATATTTCTTCATTTGCTGTATGATTTTAGGACAATTGCCAGAGACCATAAATGGCTGGTTTCTCTCTATGTAAAAATTTCACAAGGTAACCTTGTTTTTCTGAAAATTCCTCATATGGTAATCTTGGGTTTGGAGTTCCCATTTTCCTCTTCACTTTATATTGCTTACCTGACATAGATAAGTCAATTTTTTATTATCAAGTCTATTGATTTTTTCAGTTTAATATATTGATTGTTTTCATTCTTGACAAATCATTTTATTCCCCAAAATAACTTATATTTTGAGTGACTCATCTATTTTTGTTTTCCTAATTTTTAAGTTATTACATTTAATTTTTTACCTCTCAAGCAATACTGTAGGGATTTGAGGATGGTTCTCAGTCATTCTCAGTCAACTGGGATAAATGGCTCAATGCTTGGAGCCAGTAAAATGATGCTGCTAAGATCCATGGTTGCTGGGACCTACAGCGCAAAGCAGTTCCTTTTGGGCTTGGCAACAGTCCTCATAAAAGCTAAAGAAGAGTCTTGATTTTTTTTATTTGTTTATTTTGTTTGTTTGTAGCTATATCTAATCTTAAGTCTATACTTTAAAATTGCCTTTTCTGATTCTCCATCTTTATTTTTTGGTGAAATAACTGATAAAAATAACTTCTTGCTTTTGTTTGATGATACCATTCCCAATAGGCATGATTTGCTTATTCCCAAAAGAGAATCCTGCATTCTAGCTAACTATCAAAAATAAATAAAAGTCTCCCAGCATTCTTGGCAGTGGTTTTTGTCAAGGGTTAGGTTGTAGGCTATGAACTAAACATAACCATAGGTGACATCTTCAAACTATTTTCCTAGAGAAAAACAGCCCTCTTCTCCCTGTTGTCTTTTTTTTTTTTACTGTCTTTCAATAAATGCAGAAATGCTGTTTGAGACACTAGATAACATCTTAACCATAAGGAGGGGGTGTTATTCATTTCTTCATATCCAAGATAGGTTTATGTAATTCCTGAGGTCACTATGAAAATAAGCCTCCATTCTAGTCCTTTTATGAGTAAAGCCAGATTCTCACTTTATTATTTTTTTTGTTTTTTTGGGGCCACACCCAGCAGTGCTCAGGGGTTACTGCTGGCTGTCTGCTCAGAAATAACTCCTGGCAGACATGGGGGACCATATGGGACACCGGGATTCGAACCAACCACCTTTGGTCCTGGATTGGCTGCTTGCAAGGCAAACGCCATTGTGCTATCTCTCCGGGCCCTCACTTTAATTTTTTTAAGAAGCTAAACAGTTTTATAAAAGAAAAATTTTAGAATTAAAAAGAGAACAACATGAAGGGTAAGAAAGAGAAAGGAGATTATTCAAGAGAGAACAAAAACTTCTCCATAATAATCTAAGTCCAGATTTTAAAGGAGAGAAAAAGAAAACTATCTAGCTATTCCATAGAAGCTTTTGGTTAGAATCTATCTCACCTTTAACTAGCATTTGTATATGCCCAAAGGCAAGCAACTAATGAAAGGCAAAGTCAGGCCACAATCTTATTGCCCAACTAGACACAAATGTTTTACCATGTTAAAACCTGCCAGAGAAGCAAGGCCATTTATTGTATAATACTCCTGAAAATAGGTAGATGATATTGTTTTATATGCTAAGAAACTCTTGGGAAACATTGTAAATATCAGAAATTTGCAATTATAAGGAATGAACTGTGTTGACCATACGTTTTATAATTAGAGTGAGTGAATTTAAATCTAGAAACAAAAAGACATTTACCACTGGGCACATGAATTTACCCTCTGAAAGACAACTGCACTCAGAAATCAAGAAATCAAATCTCCTAATTCCATTTGAGCCCAAAGGCCAAAGCTCAAATCTTCCATGCAGGAGATGCAACATTCTTAGTATTCGTAACTGTCTCATTCTTTTAGTCTATCTTGATCTCTCCTTTTCTTGTCAAATTGCATCCAAGACTCACCTTTCTCTAAAGACTTCTTTAGTTTATGGCATCATGATAGCAGTTGTAGGAAATATAACCAGAGATACTCTGTTGAAAGCTCTTCTGCTTCTGATATTACTAGCTGCTTTTTGGTATATTGGTGTATTTGTTTTATTCTCAGGAGAATTATAGATTAGTCCTACTAGCATGCATTTCAACTTATATGCATCTTGAGGCACCAGGAAAATAGGTGCTTTGTTCAATGCCCATCGAAGAATGAGAATTTATTTACATTTACTCACATTTGTTTATGGGGCCCAGGGAGGTTTTACTAGGTGGTGTTCTGGAGACCTGTGGGACTTCTTAGTTATTCTTTGTTAGTCAGGCTGATAATTCAATGCAAGGGTCCAAGGATATGGAATTACTTATTGCATTACTGAATTATGTATTATCTGAGTCACCATGGCATCCTGAGAGGTCTCCAGAACTGTGTCCTAGAGGTGAAGGAAGCATATGCATGTTGGTAGTATGTAATGTCAGAAATTAAATTAGAGTCAATCACATGCAAAGCATATGACTTAATCCCTCTTCTATCCACCTGATTGGAAGTTTAGACCTGCTTCATTCTGAATTCTCTTAATCACATTACATGGTCCTTCAGATATTATTTTTTATATCTTTACTTAAACACCTCGATTACAAATATGATTGTAATTGGGTTTCAGTCATGTAAAGAACACCGCCCTTCAACAGTGTAACATTCCCATCACCAATATCCCAAATCTCCTTCCTCCCTCCCCCCGCCTGTATTCAAGACAGGCTTCTACTTCCTTCATTCATGTGCATTGTTATGATAATTCTCAATGTAATTATTTCTCTAACTGCACTCACCAATCTTTGTTGTGAGCTTCATGTTGTGAGCTGGACCTTCCAGCCCTCCTCTCTTTTGTCTCTGAAAATTATTGCATAAATGTCTTTTATTTTTTTTTAAACTCATAGATGTGTGAGACTATTCTGAGTCTCCATATCACAAGAAAGGAACTCTTATTCACTGCTGATGGGAATGTCGTCTAGTCCAACCTTTATGGAATGTGATATGGAGATTCCTCCAAAAATTGGATATTGAGCTCCCATACGATCCAGCTATACCACTCCTAGGGATATACCCTAGGAACACAAAAGTACAATATAAAAATCCCTTCCTCATACCTATGTTCATTGTGGCACTATTTAAAATAGCCTTCATATATTACTGACATTTTTCTCTACTATTCTCACCTATCAATAAATATGCTTTCTAGGTATCATAATAATTCTTACTGGTTGGTCATTTGCTACATTTTAAAATATGTAATGTGGAGCCAGAGCAATAGTACAGTGGGTAGGAGGCTTACCTTGTACAAGGCCAACCTGGTTTCAATACCTTGTTTCCTTTCTATATGGTTCCCTGAGCCCACCAGGAGTGATTCCTAAGCACAGAGTCAATAATAACCCCTGAGGGGCTGGAGCGATGGCGCAAGGGTAGGGTATTTTCCTTGCAAGCACTAACCTAGAATGGACCGCAATTCCATACCCCAGTGTCCCATAGTGTCCCTCAAGCTAGGAGCAATTTCTGAGTGCATAGCCAGGAGTAACTCCTGAGGCAAAAAAAATAATAAAAAAAAATAAAAAATATATACTTATTGTCTTCCAACTACTTATTATTCTATGTAAGCATTTCAGTGCAAAACTTCATATTGTACAGAACAAAAATTCCAGGTATTTTGTTGCATGACACAAAATGAAGAACTTTACTTCTCCTAGAACTTTTTGGCTTTTGAAAAACAGAACAAACATTTGGATTTAGAGAAGGGCATCAAGGAAATCATCTTGCTTGGCCTGCATTGCTCAGAGCTTAGTTTCTTTGTGACACATCTTTTCATGATTAGCAACTAACACAGATACCTTTGGAAGTGACAGTAGGTTTCTTCCAGAAAATCAGTTCTTATTCATTTTGCATCACTTTCAGCTTGCACTAATGGAATTGCTAGACCTTTTAAATACTGTTTTTCATAGTCATAAATATAGTGCCGTGGAGAAGATACTTGAAAATAATATGCATGTCGATTATATATACAGTTCAACCTGAAACAAAGCAGAGCTTGTTTCAAAAGGTATTGACTGTAGTCATAAGGTCAATGCATCGATTCTGTATATGATGCATTTTTGTTTGGTTTGAGGGGGCACACTCAGCAGTGCTCAGAGTTTACTCAGAGTTTGTGTATTCAGAGATCACTCTGGTGAAGCTGGGACGATATATGGTGCTGGAGATTGAACAGAAATCAGCCACATGCAAGACAAATATCTTCTTCCCTGCACTATTTCTCCTGCCCCTGCATATGGTTTCTGACTCCCCAACACTTTAGCACTAAGGGCCTGACATTGATTGAAATCCTACTGACATGAAATTATCAATTAAAAACTTTTTAATGCTTTATAAGATTACTTATTTTACATATATGTATATAATATATATATATATATATATATATAGCAGCAAGCTGGAGAGAAGAAAATATAAAGGAAAAAGTTTATTTAAACTGGCTGGACTTTATTTACCACTACTATAAGTCTCCCTCATTCCATTTACAAGAAAGTTTGCATGTAAATGGATCCAAGCAGTTCAAAGCTATCTTGACCAAAGGTCAATAGTAGTTATGATATGTGTGTATGTATTTATGCATTTGATAATGTGTGTTCAAAAAGAAAGTTTGCTTCCAGAAAATGACCAAATAGTAACTTAAGAGCATTAAGATAAGTAAATACAGAAATGCATATTTTGTATTTTATTAAGCTAAAAGTACTTCCCAGATACTATTGATTCTGATTAGTTATGGACCCCAAATTAGAAATATAGCACCAGATGCATACCTTCCTGGGGTCGGAAGAAGGAAGTGATGTGAGGGAGGGAGCTAGCACATGCCCTTGGACTATGATCACTCACAGCAGGGAAATAAGCGCATGTGACTGATGCTTCCTCCTTCCTGTAGCTCTTTCCTGTTTTCTCTGATCATTGGTCAGATCTGGAAGCTTGGATCACTACATCTCTTCTTTCTTCTCTGCTTTCTCAGAGCCTTCCTGCCATGTGGGAGACTGTGACCTCATCATCAGGACAGCTGTCACCAAGTGCTCTTCATAGATAGTAAGTGATCACACAGGAATGGGTTTCAGTCCTTCAAGCAGCAGAACAATGTCGATGGAACTTGGGTGTGCATTTTTTTGGAACTCATAAATATCTTTCTGCAACCTCCCTCTAGTCTTTTGGGTACAAAGTAATATTGAGGAATCTAAAAGCTTACTGAAACTCCCTGGGAGAAGAACACTGACTATTTTAGAAACACAAAGCCATATCCTGCCTTAACCAGAGAAATCCAAAGCAGAGAACCTCACAAGTACTCTGAGACTGGGACTGTGGAAATGACACGAAGACCTGGAGTATAGAACTTGTGTCCAGAAATCTTGGATTCATTTTCTAGCACTGCATAGTTCCCCTAGTACTGCCAGCTATGGTCCCCAATCAAACAAGAAGTCTAAGACATTGAAGCCTAGTTTTCAGAAATGCACTAGGTCCTCAGAAATGCCCCTTTCTGTTATAAATTGTAGCATAGAATGTAAATATCTGGTGCCTGGACAAAATAAGAAATAGTGAATAAGCTTCTCAAACATCTTCAGATGTCAAAGTCATCAAAACAATGGATATTTATTGATAATGAACATTTAACAAATATTCATTCAACAAAATAGCACAAAAATGGGCATAAAAATGGTTTCAGAATAAAATTTTGAAAATCAGAATAGGTCTGTCACCGCTGTACTTGTACACTACTTCTCAAGGTCTACTTGACCTCAGATGAAAGGAAAGAGACATATTTGAAAATCAAAGATCCTGGATGACTCCCTCTCAGAAAACCAGTTCTTTCCTTTAAATCAATGGAACTCCTCATAAAAATGAAGCATTTTATTCTTTAGAAGTTAGATATAAAAGCTGAGCACAATCCTCTTACCACTTGTAGAAACATGGTGTTTGATTTGTGCTTTTCGAACTGGGAATCAAATTCAGAATCTCACACATAGAAGCCATGAGCTCTACCATGGAGTACATCTCCAACCTGCATGCAGATTTCAGTGAAACTTCTCCAAACTATACTAGAGACAAGAAAATAATTTACTTGGAAATAATAAACATAATTGATCCAAAGAAAGCAGCAAAAGGCAGACATCAAGTATTCAGGGTATAAAAATAGACAAAACAAGGCATTACAATATTATCAGATGATTGAACAATATTTAAAATAAATGTTGTTTCTGGCCATAAATACTATCCTAAAGGGTATCTTCCTAGAAGAAAAATTGAAACCAGGTGTTGTGTGGCAAGAGAAGCACAGAAAGAAATAAATTTATTACCACATACACCAAAAATGCCACTAGCTCATCAATAAAAGCCAATTAATTGCCTGTTTCCTTTGCAAACACACATACTGGTGTGACCATTTGACCAGTCTCAACAGGACATGATCTTATTTTTTGGTGGCAATAGTGATGGACTCATCAAATATTTGCAACATCTTGGATTGCAATTATCCAGTTATATGTTTTATTTCTTCTCTGGAGAGTACTAGGGAGGAAATGCCTGGTCTCAAGTCACAAACTTACACAAGGGTAGATTAAAAGCAGAGAGTATGAGTTAAAAGCCTAAGCTTAAATCTACTGGCCCATTGGTCTTGCTCAAACTATCCTCAATTTATCAGTCTGTTGAAATCCAAATATCAGATATTAAGAGTGATCTATGTGCCACATACAAAATCAGTCATTTCAGATACTTTTTTATATTCATCATGAGCCACATCAGTTTTTGGAAAATGATTTATTTAAATCCTGAATGCGTCTATAGATTTTGAACCATGTGGTTAATGTTTGATTAAACATACAACACTAAATGGCTATATTTTTCTCTGCATTTTCACCCAAACATAGTCTTTTAAGATATACTGCCAGAATTCTGTCTGCCCCATAAAACTTTATAGATACATGGTAGCTCTCTTTATGTAATGATTGTGTATCTGGACTTTAGACATCAAAAGAAAGAGATTATTTTGCCCCCCCCCCAAGAATCAATCCCTCCACCTGAAGGCAATGTCTTTCCTACTGATAACATCTCTGAGATAGTAAACACATCTATTATAGTCTACAGAACTCATTAACTTATTTTAGACCCTACTGTTTTCTTTTTTCTTGTTTAGCCATTTCTGCCACATATATATCTAAACATGTATTAAGTTCTAGCACTTACCATTTATCAACCTTCATTTACCACTAAGAATGTTTTTAATGTCCCAAGATGAGATCAACTTTCCTTTTGTTCCTTCTTTAGTTAACTGCAATGGATTTCAAATAGTACTGAACACAAGAAGTTCTGTATAGGAATGTACACACAATATAATAATTACTCTTCAAGAAGAGTTAACAAAAGTCTTGTTTTCAAGGATAATTTTTGGCTTTTTCAGTTTTCATTTTGCATGCTTATATGAGAACCCAATCATGAGGTGATCCACAGCATTCTGTGCACTAGTCCAGCATTCTTTCACCTTTAACTAAACCCATAGACCAGTTCCTATCTTGCAACACTGCTAGGATCAGCATTTATAACCAAGACATTAGACCAGGAGTTATCACTCTGTCTATACCTGGAAACAAGCATTAGTCTGTGTATAAGTAGTTGGAAATCTCTGCATCAGTCAGAATTTACGTCAGTTCTGGATACTAGTACTAAGAGGGACAAAGACCAACCAAGTTATTTTTTTCTAAAAGATCACATGCATGGAAATAATAGTTATTTTAACTTGGGCTAGTGAACTAGGAAAAAAGGTTAGTTAAGAAATCCTTCATGGAGCCTAAATTAATTTTACGCAGAGGATAGGGTCCTCACCTTGCACTTGGCTGACTCAGATTTGATCCCTGGCAAACCATACATTTTCTCCAGCCATGAGAACAAGCTTTTTTTTTTTAATAAAAAGGCATTTATTCAGCCAATCATCATAAAACAGTAAACAAGATAGAGTTGATTTCTGAGTAAAGAGCCAGGAATAACCCTAAGAACTGCCATAAGTAACTCAAAAACAGACAAAACATAGAAATCCCTTATCATTGTCTTCAAGCATTTGAATAACGAACTAGCAAGGGGAACTAACCATTAAAACAAATCAGTTCAGATGTAGAGTCAAAATATTTTACCTTGAGAATGTTCCATCACCAACCCATGCCTTAATATCCCCATCTAATAAATGGAAGTTAATAGTAGATCTCTTATTACATGGACAGATTATCTATGGGTCAAAGATAAAAATTAGATAAGTTGAATACATATAAAGGACTATGAATAGAGACTTTAAGAAATTGTTCATGGGGGTCGGGTGGTGGCGCTGGAGGTAAGGTGCCTGCCTTGCCTGCGCTAGCCGAGGATGGACCACGGTTCAATCCCCCGGTTTCCCATATGGTCCCCCAAGCCAGGAGCGACTTCTGAGCGCATAGCCAGGAGAAACCCCTGAGCATCACTGGGTGTGGCCCAAAAAACAAAACAAAAAAAAAAAGAAATTATTCATGGTATCAAGGCTGGTCTGTGAAAATTGTTAACAATTCTAAATGCAAAGAAATAATTTTAGAAAAGACATACTTGGTATAATGAATATCTTTTATCAGTACAAGAAAATGGAAACAGTTTGAGTATTTGTTGATCATCTTAAATATAGAATAGAACTTGCAGTAGAGGATGATCCAGATAATATATCTAAATTTGTTGGTCATAGACTCTAGAATGAAGATGCTGAGTCATCTTGCTAATGATCCTCTCCATCTTTGAGCCCTTTGAACACTTGGTCTGCAGGAGGTGTTTGCAAAATTGACCCATAAACAAACCCCACACAGCTGAGACCTGAAAAATCTTCCTTATGTGGTTAGCAATGTGTCTTCATTCCTGTCCAACCACAACGCTAAGCCCATTGGTTACCTGAAAATTGGAGCTGAGCAACCATCCCTCCCTTGGTCCTTACACTGAACATTCTTTGTTAGTAACCCAATGAATGAACAATGGCCAGTTCCTGCTGAAAATTTGTCTCGACCTTAGATGGTCTTGCTTGCCTTGATACTAGCCATGAATAGCCTCCCTGCTAAGAAAGGAACTCTATACCCTTATGCATGTTGTTTTGATACAACACCCGAGAGTCAATATATGTTGAATACCATGAACCAAGCAGTTTAATTTAAACTGTATACATAACTATAAATTATTGGAGGCAGCAAATTATTTCTATTTGTTTGTAAAGTTGATCAGAGTAGTTATCAATATACCTAGTCACAGACATGTCTCTTTTGAAAATGTATTAGTCCAAATTGTTTTTAATTGGTCCCTTCTCTTTCACCTTCCTTTTCTCTCAACAATCTTTGGTTCATGATTTTGTTGCCCCTTTATTGAACATATATTTTCTCCTGATTTGTTCCTGCAGATCTTAATTGCTTAATGCTCGAAATCATCATCTATGAGTTTTCTCTCCTCCTTTCTCTCTTCTTGAGCTGGGCCTTGGATTCTTTGTACTCTTCTTCTATGAACTTATCTCTTTTTCTCATCTTAAAGTACTATCACTCTAAAAGCCATCAACAAAGGATTTTTTTTTTTTTGAGGAAAGAGGGTAGGGAGCTCGAGGACTACTCTGGCTTGTGCTCAAGAACCACTCCTTTTGATATTTAGAGGAACATATTCAATGTTGAGAATCAAACCAAGCTTAGACACATGCAAGGGAAGCACTGTAATGTTATCCTGTACTATCCTGCTAGCCCATAAAAAAGATTCTTAATATATAATAATAGAAAGAAAAACTTTTTTTTTTTGGTTTTTGGGTCACACCCGGCAGCGCTCACGGGTTACTCCTGGCTCTATGCTCAGAAATCGCTCTTGGCAGGCTCGGGGGACAATATGGGATGCTGGGATTCGAACCACCATCCTTCTGCATACAAGGTAAATGCCCTACCTTTATGCTATCTCTCCAGCCCCATAAAAAGAAAAACTTGATGATGAAACACATCGATAAAGCTTTTGTCTTCTTTTAGAAAGCTCAATATTGAATTTGTTGCACGTATTTTGAACATATATAAAATTACAACTAAAATTTATAATGTATAAAAGGAATTTAATATTTGGATAATCACCTTTTTTCAAAACAAATATGGATTGTGTGTTATTCACATTGTAAATCTAATAGGAGAACTCATTTCCATTTTTTAATATTTCTACCTTTATCATTAAAAAATACTACATGCAGTGATGAATTTTGAGCTCAGGGAGTTTAATCAAGATTTTCAGGATGCCTCTTTGCAAAGACTTCAGCCATAATTCCTGTTTCCCAAAAATGCTATTCCTGCACTCTCCCACCACTCTATATATTATATTCTCCTGATAATAGACTCAAACATCCAAGTCACTTTGTCTTTTTTCTCATCTTTATCTTTAGTTTCCTTGTTTCTAATGAGTCACCCTAACATTTTTCATGAAATGTAACCTCCCAATCCTATCATTGTGCTCTCAGTCTTCATTTATAAAAACAAAGCAAAACTCTGAATCACAATGAAAGTTCAATTCTTTTATCTGACTGGTGTACTTTCTCTCAAAACTAGCTCATTGACACCTTAAAAAGAAGCACTATAGTTTTCACCAATTCATCCAGTTGCATTTATAGAGCCCCAATATATAAGCCAAAAAGACTCTCTAAAGTGGCAACCATACAAGTGGTAATCATACTTCTGTAGATAATCTATAATGGCTTGGAAACTCGTCTTTGTGTTAAAATACCTACCTTGCAGGTATGAGGCTGAGAGTTCACTTGCCTTCATATACTCAAATAAATGCAAGAACCTAGCTTCATTGGAATTTTGAATGTCATCTAGCTCACTGCAACCAAGTGTTCAGCTCTTGGTCATTGCAATAACACCACCAGCAGAGGGAAGAGGTGGGAAGAAAATGTGTAAAAATTTTCTATTTATTTAGATAAAGTAAATACTCCTTGGGCAATTTGGCATCGCTAATTCTGCTAAGATTAAATCAAAGTATCTGAGTTGCAAACTTTCTTAGCATAGGAGTGCAACATACTAAAAATTGTTCCTCAGGGGCCTCTGTGAGTGCAGCACACAACCATATTAAAGCTTCAATGGACCCTTCCAGTTTGACATGGCACAAAGGGCAAAGCCAAGGGAATGTGTGAGGGATAAAGGCGTCCTTATGCTTGCTATTTATTTGCCTAGCCCATACCTCCTCTTGGGGTCAGACTTACAAATGAAAAAAAGCGTGGAGTTGTTGTTTCTTGGGCTCATCAAAAAAGCCTTTGACCAGCAGTGGATCACTTTCTGGGCCCAGACTCACAGTGAATTCACAAGTTAACTTGAAGGAATTAAAATATCAAGAATTCAGCCTAAAATATTAGGGAAATGACATCTTGAACCAGGATTGGCCTTTTCTTTCTTACTAACAATTAATCTACTCTCAGAAACAGTTTGATTATTTTACAGTCTTTATAAATCTTCTCTCCATTTTTCTTCTCAATGCTGCCCTCATAAATAAGCTCCCATCATTGCCCGCAGTCAGGTTGGTGAACACTAGGCTATTACCACTGCAGCTTTATGGTCAATCTTTTCTTCTTCTCTCTCGATGGTCCTATTTTAAAAGATAAAAATTATAATTAATACATTGTCTAGATAAAGTAAGACCATCCAAACTGAATGCTATTATATTAAACCATCAATTCTCAATCCAATTTTCTTCAATGGTCATAGAATGGCTTTTGAACATAGAGATACTGGATCATTTCTCCATCCCTAACCTTAGTTCCTTCTCCTCCAATTGATACTCAGTGACTAAGTTTTCACACAAATCTCTTTTCCATCAAATCTTCCAAAACTCTACCAGATCCTTCCATCTCTCTTATGAACTCTGAGAAAATACCATATAGTCCATACATTTGGAACACATCCTAAGAAGAATTAATTTTAGGTACCTATTTATTTTTTGAGTAGTTATAAAAGTTTTCAATGATAGAGACATGATCTAATTAATTTTTAATTTTTTATTAAAAGTCAACATAGTTAATTTGTAGAAAGTTTATCAAATTTATCACAGGCACATTTTTTATTGTGACTGAAGTTCATTACACAGAATTATTCATGGTACATAGTGACAATGAATGAAGGGCATTCCCACCACCAATGTTGTCCTCCCTCCACTCCTGTTCCGAGCATGTCTCCCACATATCCTTCCTTTACCTCCCAGAATCCTAGTGCAACTGGTATCCACCTTACAGCTTGTCATAGGTTGGGTATCTATTCTGTTTTGTGTTCCAGTCTGGCCATTTTTTATTTACACTACATGTTCATATGACTGGTCCTGATATCATTCTTTTCCCCCCTCAATTTATGAAGTTGAATGATTCAAATTATGCTATTCTGTTGGAGATAAAAAGATTAAAGAGAAGAAACAATTTGGTATCAACTACTAAAAAAGAAAAAATAATCACCAAATAATATCCACAAAATTGAAAAAGAAAGAAAAAGTGGAAGAAAAAAGAGAAGGAAAATAATATCAAAAAACAAAGGGGCCCGGGAGATAGCATGGAGGTAAGGCGTTTGCCTTTCATGCAAAAGGTCATCGGTTCGAATCCCGGTGCCCCATATGGTCCCCCGTGCCTGCCAGGAGCAATTTCTGAGCATGGAGCCAGGAGTAACCCCTGAGCACTGCCGGGTGTGACCCAAAAAACCAAAAA
>PVKC010022551.1:0-17639 GCA_004027635.1 Crocidura indochinensis
TACGTTTACCTTACCTGGAGACCCTGCCCATTTCCTGGGAGGGGTCTTGGAAGGGTATTTAGGTCTGGGGTCTCAGGCTTTCGGGCCCTTTTGCCTTGCCCTTTTGCCCATTTGGATCCTGGCCAACATGTAGGTCAGAGGTGACATGGATGAAATTTAATGAGGAAACAATTTAGGACTGCATCTTCCACAATGCAATTACTCAATAGATATTATTTTCTCACCCATAACTTTGTTTTCTTTATTGTAGGTATTAAATACCTGGAGGTTGAGCTGCCTTCTAATTCTTAGGGGAGAGAACAGTGTCATCTGGTCAATATTAAGGCTGCAATCACAGACTCAAATTTTAACTGTGATAAACTGATTCCCATCCTGTTACTCAGATTTATTTTTTTGGTTTGTTTTAATTTTGGGCCACACACGGTGACACTCAGAGGTTACTCCTGGCTATATGCTCAGAAATCACCCTGGCTTGGGGGACCATATGGGATGCCAGGGGATGGAACCGTGGTCCCGCCTAGGCTGGCGTGGGCAAGGCAGACCCTTACCCCTTGCGCCACTGCTCTGACCCCATGGTACTCAGATTTTATCTCTAGTTTCTTGCTGAATTCTAGAGATATAACCCATTTCTTGACTTGGATGTGTAAGTTTCAGTCCTAGTAGAAAGATGGTTCATTCATTGAGATATCAACCCTCCATTTCATCTCCATAATAAAAGTTCTGAGGATCTGCGTGGCTTTATGTACTTCTACATCTTTTTGAAGCAAAGCCCCTGTCTGTCTATTATTTTTTTCTTCTCTGTGCATCATGGTAGTAGTCTATATAGGAGAGTAGCATACTTAATTTTAACAGATGATCTGAGTTTACCTGTATAGTCTAGACTTTACCTACTACATGTATTCTTATACGTTCATATACAGAATCTATGTATGGGCTGGACATATTCCTAAATGCTAAAAGTTTGTTTTTTGTTTATGTCTTTTGGGCCACACCCACTGATGGTCATGGGTTACTTCTGGCTATGTGCTCAGAAATTGCACCTGGCATGGGGGACCATATGGGATACTTAGCGATCAAACCACAGTCTGTCTTGGATCAGCCATGAGCAAGGCAAACTCCTACCACTATGTCATCACTCCAGCTCCTAGAAGCTAATATTGCTTAAGTGTGTAAAGTGACTACCTCACTCTAATGTTGACAGACCCAAAGAAGTCCTCTTGAACATATGCTATGTCACCAAGTATAGCTAAATGCTAAACTGGATATAAAAATTCTTCACCAAATGTTATAAGACACTTACTATATGGCCAACATTGTTCAAGGATACAGATAAAATTGTTGTCACTGCAGAGCCTATATTTAGGTGAAAAGCTGGAGAGAAAACACATGTGCTAATTGTTTCCATTAGCTTTGTCAAATCTATTCTTCACCCACTCCATTTTTGCTCAATAAGAACTGAATACAGATTAAGTGTTCTGTTAATAGATTATTTGTCCCAGGTTTACAGTGAATTTGATTAATGAGGAGTAAAGATAAGAAAGTGAAAGAAGAGGAAATGGACTGTTTATTTCTTTTGCTTCTGGCACATCACATTTTTCTCATAAACTATTGTTACTGTTTGACAGTCCTCTCTTTTGCCAGTCTGTGCTAACATACACCTCTCTCTGGGTTCTGACAGCTGCTAAGTTTATGACTTCTCTAAGTTCAACTATAATGCAACCCATATCTTGTAAATAATTCTCTTTAAATGTTCTTAAATAATTGTTATTTGAATATGCTATTTACTGCTAGGACTCTGACTTGTAATAAATTAATAAATAGTCACTATTTCAGGAAGTGATAAGTACTGTGAATTCAAAAAGAAGCAAAACAGGGTATTTTTAGCTTGTGAAAGTGGCAAAGTGACCAGTGTAATTGTTATGTACAAGTAACATAAATTACAAGGTAACATAATTACTAGGTATAACTTTTTGGTATATAAATATGAATGTACTTTCATATGGAAACATGATCAAAACATAATTTTAAAAGTGCACTTATTGTGTTTTATTGGAAAATATACTATGCTAATGTGTTTAAATGCCTCGATAGTCAAGAATAATGATGACCTTAACTAAAATCTAAGATTGGTTGGAGGCAAAATATAAATCTAAAAGAGGGCCCACGTGACCATTGTATGACTCCTTCCAACTTACTTATGCACTGATCATAATTGTTTTGCGTAGTAGATTCAAACCAACTATGACTATTTACAACTGTCGTGGAAATCCTTTGAAATGCCAAAGTATAGTCAGAATCTGGGCATAACCTTGACTTCAGTAAATCTCCACCATAGAATTCTTTCCACAAAAACCATAAATACCCACTCCCCAAAAATTATCCCTGTTCCTATTCTATATAAACTAAAAATCTATGTAGACATGACAGTGCTATCTAAGAACTCCACACTCTTGATTTTTTTGTGTACTACTAGTTTTAATTAATATTTTTACTCAGAATAAGATTGAGTACGCCTAGAGTCAGATTCTTCAATGTGCATTGTTCTTAATTAAATGTTTTCTATTATTTTTATGGCATACTTTATTTTATCCTATGTGAATCTAATGAAAAACATGAGTCTGTACCTGTAATCATGGCTTAACTAGGTTGGTTCTTTTGGAAACAGATATACTCTTCTTCACTGAGAAGTCAGAACAGACCTAGGCTAGTAGGTTATATTTGACAAAGACATAAATTATTTGAAGTAACTCTATAAGATAAGTGTAAAATTCCCAATAAAAGTTAATTTCATATAAATAACACAAATTCATTTTAGTTTAAGTATGTCTTAAATATTTCATGGATTATAGTTATACAAAACCTATAGTCTATTTTATATTTATATCTAAGAAGTTATACACAAAATTTGGCAATCTTAATTTGGAAAAATGAATAATATAAGTGAATTCTGGAGGAAAACATTTTTGGGCAATAGAAATACCTGCACAAAAGCCTGAGAATATGTGATCATAGAATATCAAGAAACAATAGCCTGTTATCTCAGCTATTGTGGACATGATGGAAGGGAGATGGTAGAGAAGTTTATAATGCAGTTTGAACTTTCTATAGCAATTGGGGAAAAATAGAGGAAGTTACCAAGCTGCTTCAGCCCTATATACAACAATAACAAATGAGCCTGAAAATTACTTGAGAGTAGTCAATATCACCTTATGTACAAATAGCTCTCTTATTCAAATAATATGCAAATTAACCTGATGCTCTTAAAACTCTTGAAGCTGTGGAAAATGTCTAGAAATCTGGAGGAATCCTGTACTATTTGCTGTCCCCCTGCTGATAGGAACTGTGCCTAGAGCAAAGCACATTCCATTGTCCCTACAAACTCAGGGCAGAAGAAAACCCCCAAACTCTGTGCTAATGATAGAATTCATAGCAAACCTCCTCTGGTCCTGAACTCAATTCTAAAGTGGCTCATGTGCATAACCTCTCTGTTCCTTGGAACTATGCATGGGAAATCACTAGTAACAATATTACAAATCACAGAATCTTAATAAAAATTAAAATAAAAGGAAGAAACATGTAAGGATTTTATTGTTATCCACATCAAAAAAGAAAGAATAAAGAATAAATAAACAGTAAAACTTGTTTCATATGAGCACAGCTGAATATGCCCTACCCAAAAATGATGCTTACAAGAATTTGTTACTTAAAATTAAAGGATCAGTGAATATGGTATTTGATTATGTTATTTGTTGTTGCTTTTGTTTATTTGTTTGTTTTTGGAACACAACTCTGCTCAGGGATCACTACTATCAGAACAACATGTAGTTTCAGACATCAAGTGACTGCGGGAAGAAGCAAACTGGGAGTTTCAGTGAGATAGAATTTGGAAATTTAGCACTTTGTCTAGGCTTCAAGATTTTGCCTGAATGATGTATTCATCCCACTGCTTTTCTCACACTAGATGTTCATAAAATCAGGCAAAAAGGTAGGAAGATATAATATAGCCTCATGAAATGAGAAAGGGATGGGGAGGGAAGAAGGCATATACAGGTATGCTAAGACAAGAAACATTGGCACCAGTAGCAAATAATAACATATTAGACTTACTAGAAATGCAGATTCACAGACCTCACCCTAAATCTATGAAACAACTCTCTGGGAGAAAGAGTAGCAATCTGTATTCTAACAAGTTCTCTCGGTCAAGTTCTTTGATAAGCAGTAACACAGTTATAAGCTTGCGTACATTCTTGAGAGATGATAGGTTAGACTCTACCTTGCTACAAGACATTTTTAATGTGTATTTAAAAAAATTGAAATATATAGGTTAAGAAACATATATTAAAATAATATTAGTAATATTATATCAGCTTTACTCAGGGTTACTCTTGTCAGCTCAAATATTATTAAGGGCTGAACTTGGGGAACCCAATATGCTACATCCAAAGAAAGCTTCTAATCTACTCTATTATTCTTTAGATTTTTATGAACATTTTTTTCTCAAATTGACATGCTTGTTTTCAAAAAAAAAAGGGAGATATTAATTTAAATGTTCTCCATAACTCTTATGCCTGGGCCTTAATCTGTTTTGTTTTTTAGAGAAAATTAAGGTCATCTGTGAAAGACACTGGAGAAAATTTATTTTAGTTGATAAAACCATTAAAAACTTGTTTCATATGAGCACAGCTGAATATGTCCTCCCAAAAATGATGCCCACAAGAATTTGGTACTTAAAATTAAAACATCACTGTATTTGATTACAACTTTGTTTGCTGTTGCTTTTGTTGTTTGTTTTTGGAACACAGCTGTTCTCAGGGATCATTACTATCTCTGCACTCTCTGAACAACATGTAGTTCCAGACATCAAACCCATGGCAGATAAGCACAGGGCAAGCTCACTGCTCTCTGGCCACTGATTATAACTTTGTTAGAAAATCTGCTAATTACTACCATTTTTCTTTTCTTCATTTTTAAATATTTCAATAAAACTCATTATTATCATATATTTGAAAAAATTGCCTTTGCAAACATTTATAGTCTAATATCTAAATTTGTGTAAGTGTTGTTAGAATTTTATTCGTGTTAATTTATGAAAAGAAAAGAAAGTGGAAGGGGAAGAAGAAAGAAAGTGGGGAAGGAAAAACGGAAAGGAAGGAAGGAAGAAAGGAAGGGAGGAAAGGAAGGAAGAATAAAAGAAAGGAAAGAAGAATATAAAGAAGGAAGGAAGGACGGAAAGATGGTAAAATTAGTATAGGAAATAAAGTGCTTGTTTTGCATGTGACCTACCCATTTTATTCCCTAGCTCTTCCTTAGCACTCAAGAGTGATATCTGAGTACAGAGTCAAGAGCAAGCACTGAGTACGAGGAGAATAGCCACTTCACACCCCCCCCAAGAAGGGGAGGAATCTTAAAATATGCCTTAAGCAAACATTCATATTTGGAAACATATGACATAATCAGTTAAAATAGTTTTCAACCAGTTGCTGAAAGTATTTCCTTCCACTATTATTTTTTATTTAAAAATCATAAACAGAAGAATAGAGATATTGTATGCTTTCATTCTTTTGAGGTCATAAAATAGGCAAAAGTAAATTTTGTAATAGATTTCAAAATAGATGAGAGGAGAAGGAAAACATTATGTAGATGACATAGAATGTCTACTATTGCTATTCTATTTCCTGATAGAAATTGATTTTGGACTGTCTGTCCTTGACAAAATAGAACACTTTCTTCAATTACTTCTATTTATTTGTACTATTTTTTAAAAAAAATAGAAATTTCATGACACAAAATATGTTTATTTTAATTTTCTTGCTTTTTATTAAACTGATATGTAATTTTTTTTAAATATGGATTATGGATTGTGTGAGAGAGTTAGTACAGCAGGTTAGGTGTTATCTTTGCATGCAGCTTATCCTGGATCAATCCTTGGACCTGACTATGGTTCCCAAAGCACCACCAAGACTACCTCCTGGGCACTGAGTTAGGAGTAATTGTTGGGTACTATTTTGGGTGCTACCCCAAAACCAAAATTATAACAATATTTCTCCCATTCAGTGGGGGTTTACATGCAAGATATACAAGTTATTGACAATATTTAACAAGAAAAAAATCTAATCCTATAAAAATGGGGATAAGAAATGGACACTTCCTCAAAGAAGAAATACAGATGGCCAAAAACACATGAAAAAATGTTGAAAAATCATTAATCATCAGGAAGATGCAAATAAAAGCAACAGAGACTGGCACACATCACAAAATAAAAAAAAAATTCAAGAACAAACAGTTCTGGTGGAGATTTGGGGAGAAAGGAACTCTCAATCATTGCTGGTGGGAATGCCATCTAGTGCAGCCTTTATAGAAAAAAATTGAAATCCTCAAAAAAACTGAAAATTGATCCCCCATATGATCCAGCTATGCCACTCCTAGGAATATACCCTAGGAATACAAAAACACAATACAAAAATGCCTATATTTACATCACACCTATATTCACTGAAGCAATATTTACAATAGCCAGAATCTGGAAAGCACCCAGATGCTTGACAAGAATGAGTGGATACAAAAACTGTGGTACATATACAAAATGGAATACTAAGTTGCTGCCACGAAAAATGAGGTCATGAAATTTTCCTAAACATGTATGTACATAGAAACTATTATGCTAAGCGAAGTGAGTCAGAGGGAGAAAGATAGACACAGAATAGTCTCACTCATCTGTAAAATTTAAGAAAGATAAATAAATAAATAATAAAAATAATATTTGTAAATATGATGATGACTCATCACATTTGACTGATTTCATGTGTAAATAGGTAAGAGAATTTATCAAAGACAAGTAATAAATATAGTTAGTGAGAGCACTGTGAAAGAGCAGAAGGTTTATTTTATTTTATTAAAGACTATCCTCTTGGAGGGCTGAATGACTCAGAGATGAGATATTTTGTATATTGCTTGCAGATGGTATTGCAATGATTGTGTAGAGTACCTTTAATGCTTCTGCAGCACATTTTCCAGAGGTGCATCTTTTTTACAGTAGGTATTGTTCTACAAAACCGTAAGTAATAAAATGCTCTGAGAACAAGATGGTCATTTATAATTCAAAATTATGCTCAATATACTACTTTGTAAACCATAGCTCTAGATTCAAGTCTTTCTCTTGAACCACTAGGACTCGTGGGTGGGCTGTTTTATACTGTTTGTCTTCAGTACAGATTAGCCTGTGACTTCTAAGAGTTTAGAATAGAAGAGAAAGAACCTGATATCACAATAACAAAAATTTCTACCTGAATTTTTAAAAATAAATTTATTAAAAGAAAATGCATCATAATTGACATAACTGATCATAATATATTTGTTTCAGGATGACAGGACACAAAGTTATGAAAAAATATAAAGCAAATAGGAGATCCTAAATAAAAAACAAAGAATTGATAAAAGAAAAGGAGGGCAGATATTATCTTGCATCATCAATAAAGTCATTAAGACAATAGCAGAAGTTTTAGCATGCTCTTTTTTTGCAGTTAATAGATGGACTAGAAGAAAAGAAAGGGGTGTGTGTGTGTGTGTGTGTGTGTGTGTGGCAGTTATTGTTTGCATAGGCACAGCAAAATTAGAAGAAATTAGAAAGAGAAACTTTTGGCCTAATTTTTTTAAATGATTTACCATATTAAGTTGCTTTAACAGTCACTTTTTCATATGTTCAGGTCCTACCTCTGAAGTTTCAGATTCATATATGGAAATCAAGGTAAATAGAGACATCTCCATCAAATACAAGTTGTTGAATCCCCTTCCTTCTGGGGTTTAGTATTAACTGACAGTGATAAATATCTTCAGGGTTTAAATATCCTGAGATTAGCCAAAAGAATTATAATTGGAAAATAGTCTTTTTAAAAGACTTACTAAAGTTCTCTTGAAATGGAGAATGCTTAGGCTTCTCTGTTAAGGGCAATGGATATACCAATTTTTCAAATGTTTTCTCATAATTGAGAAAATTTCTCATGATTGGCTCTATATGTATTTTAAATAAAAGAATTTTATCAACCAAGTTTAAATAAATAAGATGATTACAGTCCATATATTATTTAATCTCGAATAAATATATACTATTGATATGAAAAAGAATAATAATCACAAATGTTATTAAATTTTTTAAATTCAAACCCACCAAACAAAAGGTGCTAATTCTTCCTGTAATTGTATGACTTTTTGATAGGGCTCTGGAATAAATGTGCTTTCCTTAATCTGGAAATTTCCTCACTTCAGCAAGCAAACTGGCATCCCATGGACTAAATTAAGGTTTTTGTTTCCTTTATTTCTCATTATGATGTCAAAATCCTGTGAGAAATCAAGAACAAGAAAAAAGACAAAACAGTTCCATATCTAAAGCCCAAGTTTAGATCTCATCTTTTACCTCAGGGAATGGCAGCAGTGCCTGAAAATAGCTTTAAGATAACCCTGAAGATTTATTTCTACATATATTCATGAGAAAGTATTCCAAAATTTATTATGCACTTTGGCATAATAGACATGCTTATCATATGTGCATACATATATGGATATACACACATACATTGTATATTCTCAACTTTACACATTTATATATGTACACTGAAGCATATACACATATATAGTGAATTATTGTTGTTCTTTTCTTCTTAATTTTGAGTGGAAGGCATATTCAACAGTCCTTAAGGATTACCTATGGTTCTTTTCTTAGGGGGTCATTCAGGTGGTGCTTGGAAATTTGTATGTGGTGACAGCGACCGAACCAGAGTTTGTCATTTACAAGGTAAATATATCTCTCTAGTACATCACTGCAGTTTCTGACTACTATTTATTATATGAAATCTTATATTTGTTTTGGGGCCACACCCGGTGACGCTCAGGGGTTACTTCTGGCTATTCGCTCAGAAGTCGCTCCTGGCAGGCACGGGGGACCATATGGGGAACTGGGGGATCAAACCACGGTCCGTCCTAGGTTAGCGCAGGCACCTTAGCTCCAGCGCCACCGCCTTTTTTTTTCTTTCTTATTTTTTCTTATTTTTTCTTATATTTGTTTTGAGACCAGTTCCCTTCACCCACTTCCAAAGTTACTATATTATATAGTTGAGAGTGATTTCACAGAAAAGAGAGAGAGAGGAAATCCAGGCTTTATAAGGAAGCACTAACTCAAGTCAAGAGAGAGAGTAGTGAGATAAGCATTTATGGAGAAAATACTTTTAAATCCTATATAATTGCCAATATGTTAATATCTGAATAATGCTCATTTAATATTAAGTTAGAATTTATTAAAAAGTAAACTGTATATTATAAAGAAAATAGATTTTAAGTGACAATTTTTTAAATATAAAACATGTTTATATTTGATAAAAGAATAAGGAAAGAAAATGAAGGTGCTATTATTTTCCTTTGACAATTTAAAAATTAAGCTCTTTCATTTTAGGGGGTTGACTTAAAAGACTACACTTAAAGAAGTAAAGAAATTAGACCGAAGCACTGGCACATAAAATGATTAGGATGAAGTAAGTGGAGATGGCAAATTAAATTCTAGTTGTAGTACAATATCAATTTAGTGGTGTCTCCAAGAAACAAGGTGACAAGTTTTCCTTCTCCTCATATGCTGAAATCAGCCAAAGTTACTAAAACATTGTTGGAGTCGAGCATGCTTTAAGAATTATTACTCACACATTGCCAGAGGCATTATAATAAAATACATAATTATGTATTTAAATTAAAATTCACAATACAGTCTCATTTTTTTTGTTGGTTACATACTAAAAGATACTTTGAAAGTAAAAGATAATTCAAAATACCCTCCAAAAAAAAACTAACTAAAGAATTACTTAAGTGGTTTGCATCATTCCCCTTTACTTACAATCAGTTGTTAGATAAATTCTGTGTTATAATGTCATTAGGATTGGAAATATGAATGTGTTCTTTCTTGATCTAATATAAAAGTTAATTAAAAAATTTTACGCATGGGGAGACAATAATAAGCACAGAGAATGGCCAAGTGTGGCAAAAAAAATAACAACAAAATGTAAGCATTGCAATAATTTCCTTATTATTTCTGAACAATTTCACTTTGGTACAAAATCAGAAACTAATTCCCTCAAGAGCCTTATTTTATTTTATTTTCTGGAAAAATAGAAACTTTCTTGAGAATGGTGACCAGTGTTATTTAAAACCATATTAGGGTCCAGAGCAAGAGCACAGCAGGCAGGGTGTTTGCTTTGCATGCAAGTAGACCCAGGTTTGATCCCCAGAAACCCATATGATCACCCAAGCCTGCCTGGAGTAATTTCTGAGCACAGAGAAGGAATAACCTTTGAGCCCCACTGCATGTGGGCCTAAAACTAACCAACCAATAAATAATTATAAAAATATACTTCTCTTTATTCAATTTAAAGGTTTTATTTTTTTAGCTGTAGAGATAGTATATCAGAGAAGACACTTGCCTTTCATATGACTTGGGTTCCTTCACTGCCACCCCATGTGGTCTGCTGGGCCCTTCCAGGGGATATCCTTAAGCAGAGAGCCAGAAGTAAGCCCGGAGTACAGCTGGGCTTGATCCAGAAATGTTTAAATATTTGGGATTTGGGGGCTGGAGGTATAGCACAGTGGTAGCGCGTTTGACTTGCAAGTGCTGACCCAGGACCAATGGTAGTTCGAATCCCGGCATCCCCGTGCCTGACAGTAGTGATTTCTGAGCAGAGAGCCAGGCAGGGTGTGGCCCAAAAACCAAAAAAAAAAAAAAAAGTGAATATTTGGTATTTTTCTCTTTATTAACTTGATTCTGCTTAGTGAAGGGGGGTTATATATAGATTATAACTATTGCAAATACAATATGCAAAACACAAATTCACATAGCATCTAGTGAACTCTGTTATTGGTAAGAGGTATCAAGTGCCTTAAAATGATTGAATAATGGAACACAGCCAATGTACTTATACATCATTAGGAAGTTATCAGAAATGTGATTAAAGAGCTTAAGACAACAGTAATATTTTTTATAATAGCCCAAAATGTGCACAGGTAAAATATACAGAAATAGATAAAAGTAAAATGTTATAGTCCATTCATCCTTAGAAAGATGTCACAGTCATTAGAAATGCTTCATAGCATATGTAAAGACATGGAAAATGATCTGGCAAAGTAAAACAAAATAGCAATCAAAGTTTGATGGTTTGATTCCTATTATAGAAATTATATATGTAGAGGAAATGAAATACAAAATGCTCAAAGAAATGTTTTAAATATCAGAAACTTCTAAGTAATGAGATTAAGGTGTTATGATTTTTACATTCCCTTTAATATTTCACATATTAAAATGATTGTTCTTATTCTTATATTAATGAGAGAATTATTTAAGGAAATATTCTATTGATAGTTATAAACCAAAGTAAAATACAGTTATTTAAGTTTCAAAACTGACTAAAGAACTATGTATATGTGAGCATTCATATAGTACAGGAGTGGCCTGAAAAGGTTAAAGTGAGAGAGAAAAGAAATAACAAAACAACAATTGATAGATGTGATTTTTTAATTAATTATATTAGTCAAACATTGTGAATACAAGGTTGTTCATAATATGGTTGTTTTCTTTCACAGATACAGAATTATTTATGATCAAGTTTCAGTCATGCCATAAACAACACCATCAATCAGTGCACATTTCCCACCAACAATGCTAGACTCTCCCTCTCCCCAATGCTTGCCTAGGAAAAAATTTTCTTCTATCTCTTTTCCTATCTCTCTGTCTCTCTATCTTATTCACTCATATTTCTTCCCCCAACATTTAAACACTGTAGTTTGCATTATTTTTACTGAGTGATATCATATCTATTTTATCTCATTTCAGAACACAATTCTTGTCTAGACTGATCAATTCTAACTATTATTTTCATAGTGATCCCTTTTCAGCCTTAATTACACATCTCCTGCTAATTGTGGGAAGCTTCATGCCATAGACTAGTGTTTCTTGCCCTTATCTCTATTGTCTTTAAATTGTTACCATACTATCTTTTTTCCCCTTATGACCCACAAAAGAGTCAGATCATTCTATGTCTATCCCTCTCTCTGACTCATTTATTTCTACATAATATTCTCCATATGCATTAATGTATAAGCAAACATTATGACTTAATTTTTTCTAAGAGCTGCATAATATTTTATCACATATATGTGCCAGTTTCTTTTTTTTGTTTGTTTTATTAAGAACATTATGAATTACAAGTATTTTAAGTTGTATTTCAGGCGTTTAGTGACAGTGAATTAGAGTCATTCCCACCACCAGTGGGTCCCTTTTGTGTATAGCTTGTTGTATTTTAGGTCTCTTGATTCTATTGTCATTGATTTTGAGTTTAGTTGAGTATTGATGTCTGATCATTTTTTATTTCCACTCAATGCGCATGAGACTGCTTTGGGTACTATCCACTATTTTTTTCAGGTTGTAGGAAAACTTAGAAATATGAGGCAGATGGAGCC
Organism: Crocidura indochinensis; assembly: GCA_004027635.1. Lineage (NCBI taxonomy): Eukaryota > Metazoa > Chordata > Mammalia > Eulipotyphla > Soricidae > Crocidura > Crocidura indochinensis. Next base: position 12,487 of record PVKC010022551.1, read on the forward strand.
AGAGAGATAGCACAGAGCTAGGGCATTTGCATTGCTAGAGGCAGACCAAAGACGAAACTGGGTTCAATTCCTGGCATCCCATATATAATTGCCCGAGCCTGCCAGGAGAGATTTCTGAGCGCAGAGCCAGCAGTAACTCCTGAGCGCTGCTGGGTGTGACTCAAAATAAATTAAAAGAAGAAAAAGAAAAAGTGGGGGTGCTGGTGTGGCAAGGTTTGTATTTTGTTCTTTTGCATAGGTTTAGTAAGTATTGTGGAAATTAGAAAGGAAATTTCCTTGGCAAAGACAGGGGTCCACATGTGACTCTTTTGAAGTTTTGGTGTGGCTCCCACATCAGGGTCAATAGCAGGTGGGTGAGGAGCGGTATCACTTAATCTCTGCCACCTCCCAACACTCTGTGTAGCAAAAACACATTACACAGGGCAAATTAAATATTTTTGGCTATTAATTTGCACAAATATATTTACATTGCTGGACCAGTGTGATGGCACAAGCAGTAAGGCATCTGCCTTGTCATCACTAGCCTAGGATAGAACAAGGTTTGATTCCCCAGAGTCCCATATGGTCCTCCAAACCAGAAGCAATTTCTGAAAGCATAACCAGAAGTAAACCCCTGAACATCACTCTATATATACATGTATGTATGTATGTATGTATACATACATACATACATGTATATATATTACATTGTTAAGTAAAAAGATTCTTTTTTTCTTCAGATTGACCGCTAACTACACGATCCTGAATATAGCATTAGATAATAAACAATGTATGCAGTGCTATATTTGTTTTAAATGTCACAATGGTTTTGTGGTTCCCAGGTTTTTTTTCCCTTTGGTTGTGGCCCCCAGGATTTTTTTGTTTTGTTTTGTTTTTCTATCAGAAATGAGTCCAAGCAGTTCTTTATGTCTTAAAGGTTGAAGATCGAGGCTGGAGAGATAGTATGGAGGTAAGGTGCTTGCCTTTCATGCATAAGGACAGTGATTTGAATCCAGGCATTCCATATGGTTCCCAAGCCTTTCAGGAGTGATTTCTGAGCATAGAGCCAGGAGTAACCCCTGAGCACTGCTGGGTGTGGCCCAAAAACCAAAGGAAAAAAAAGAATGCGGACCCTTGGTAAGAGATCAGGTTTTCTCCACCCTTGAAACATACTGTCATGAGACCAATTGCAGGCTCTGGAACTGTTCATTGATGAACCCTAAGGTCTTTATTATGATGCTAAGAAATATTCTGCTCAATTATGGTTGTCAAAGTCAGTCCTCTGTAATTAGAGATCTTGGTTATTGTACAGATCCTTGGACAAACTCTAGGATAAAGCAATTTGACCTTAGATCAAGTTGTTGCTGTTTCCTTGTCATCAGGATGTCCTATGAGCCTACCTGACACAAGTTGGCACAAGTTGGTACCAGAGCAATATTAGGAACTCCCGAGGGTAGCTTGATTCAGTATGAAGCTTTAGGTAACTGTGCCAGTTCTAAGATTGGAATCCAGGGATCGGGATTGGAAGGCTGATGTTCAATTACATAAGATTTAAGTTGAGTACACATGACTCAGGGTGGAAGGCACCCCTGTATTATAAAATTTATGGGCTCTTATTCCTAGTAGATAAAAACTTCTTTCTATTCCTTAGATTTCCCCATTTTAGTGTGTCTTTGCAAAAAGGAGCGATGCCATATTATATTACTGGTATATTTGGAGGCATAACTCAAAAGTTATACAATCCCCGTGACCTGGTTTTGACAAAGACTTTTATCCCATTCAAAACTTTGCTATTAAAATTTCATACTGAGAAAAACTAATATGATAAAAAGTGGGTGGGGTGGAGGAGGCTACCTTTATATTTGGAAATAAACTCACTAAGATGTATAAATATTAAGGAATTAAGCATACAAAGAAAATATAGATTCCCCATTAAGTCCTTTGATAAAGTCTTGAAGGTGGTTCATTTGTTTAGCCACTCATCTGTTCTTAGACACTTAGGTTGTTTTAGAGTCTGGCTATTGTGAATAGTGCTGCAATGAACATAGAGATGGAGATGGATATTCTACATTGTGTTTTGGGACTCCTAGGGTAGATTCCTAAGAGTGGAATTTCTGGATTATATTGATGTTCAATTTCTAGTTTTGGGGGTTTATCTGTATTGTTTTTCTTAAGGCTGATCTAGATGTCATTCCCACCAGCAATGAATGAGAATCCTTTTCTCCCTTTATCTGCACCAGCAATAGTTGTTCTTGTTCTTTGTGATATGTGGCAGTCTCTATGGTGTGAGAGGATACTTATTGTTGCTTTGATTTGCATCTTCCTGGTAATTAATGATATAGAGCATTTTGTTATGTGTCTTTTGTACATCTGAACTTTTTTGAGAAAATACTAAGCTCTACCAGTGCCTTGTATTTCTTGGACATTATAAGATGGGGTTGGATAGTTTCTCTCATTCCATAAGTAATCTTTGTATCCGAGTTGCCATTTTTATGAAGTGCAGAAGCTTCTTAGATTACTGTAGTTCCATGTGTTTTTTTGTTTGTTTTTTTGTTTTGGTTTTTGTGCCACACCCAGTGACACTCAGGGGTTACTCAAGGCTATGCGCTCAGAAGTCGCTTCTGGCTTGGGGGACCATATGGGATGCTGTGGGATCGAGCCGAAGTCTGTCCTAGGCTAGTGCAGGCAAGGCAGGCACCTTACCTCTAGCGCCACCGCCCAGCCCCACTATGTGTTTATTTTTGTTTCCACTTCTATGCCATATACTTCCAGTATTATATTGAGTAAAAGTAACAAGAGGAGTCAACTTTGTCTTGTGCCAGATCTTAAAGAAATGGATCTTATTTATTCCCCATTGACTATAATTCTTGCCATGGGTTTGTGATAAATGGCTTTGACTATAATGGGAAACGTTCCTTCAATTTCTATCTTGTTAAGAGTTATTTTTATCATGAATGGGTGCTATATATTGTTAAATGATTTCTATGCATCTATTTATATGATCATATGGTTTTTATATTTTCTTTTGTTGATACGGTGCATTATGTTAAATTGGATTATGTTAAATTGGATTATGTATATTAAACCATCCTGTATCTTTGGAATGAATCTTGCCCTTGGTAATGGTGTATGACCCTCATGAACTATTGGACTCTATTTTCTAATATTTTGTTGAGGAATCCACTCCTAAGTTTCATTATATTGTTTGTTAACTCTCTGATGCCAGGTTTAGTCCATATCTATAAAACTGAAATAATTGAAATTATCATTATATTTTATATGCATGTCAGTTTTTCACATCAGCACTGGTTCAAAAAAAGTTTTCAATTTATGGGATGGCAGCTATCAGTTGAGTAGGTGATATGAGAACAGGAGTCTCCAATTCCTTTTCACTATGGACGTGACCTGATGTATTGCTTCTACTACCACCTTCTCTTTGCCCTAATATCTTAATCATGTGTTGTGTAAAGCTTTCTGCTTTAAATTTCCCAGAAAATACAGGGCTAAGGCTACTCCTAGATGAAAGTGGATGTGGATGAAGGTGTACTAAAAAGAATAAACGCTTCATTGTCAATAACTAAAAGCATGAGTCAAATAGTCAATGAGGAAGACAAATATTAGATGAAAGACAATCATCCTTTGGAATTGTTGGAATTGTTGATACTGCCAGATATATAAAAAAGTATATATGTTAAATATGTATATATGCTAAAATATGAGAATATAGAGTTCTGAGTTGGAGCTGTAGATGTGGTGCTCATTGCATGTGATCTCTGAGTGCAGAGACAAGCGTAAGTTCTGAGCTTTGCTGAGTGTGGCCCAAAAACAAACAAACAAAAGAATATGTTTATCCATGAATGAAATAAGCAGCCCAATTAGCCAATATTTTCTCCCACATGAGTTAAAAGAAATAGATTATACATTGAACTAAAAATGAATTATTTCATAAATTAAAATACACCAAAATAATAGCTCACATATGATATACCCTCTTCATTAATTATTGAAATGCATTAGTAAGGCTTAGGGTATATATATATATATATATATATATATATATATATATATATATATGCAGCTCTAAGCTATATACTCTCATAAAATTAAAAATCTACACAAAAATAATTATGACATTTATCATAATTAATAATATGATAAACTAGTTTATCATATTAGCCACAGATAATCTTAGTCATCTTAGTCACAAATAGATAACTTGAATTTAGGTGAGGTGGTACTGTGGTGTGATGTACACACTTCAAAGCTAAAGCTTCCATGCTCCAGGTGCTCTGAGTATGACCAACAAAGCTTAGCAAAAACCTTGCTCACAGCTTGACAGATTCAGTGAAAGTTTAATGAACAATACATGGCAATACCCAGTACCTTTAACATCAATATAGAATCTGAAAACTACTCTATTACATAGAACACAATACCATTTATGATGAATATACTATACTTTGCTTCTTGCTCTACCCCAGGGATTAATTCATTCCTTCTTTATTATATTTATAGTTATAACTATATTACTTTATAAATCACAAATATAATTAGTCCCAAAACTTGGGATGCCTGATTGTTTCATCTTATTTCCATTTTACATTAATTTATAAGAAATATTATAAAATTGTTAGAACAGTATTTCTAAGTGACATGTGATCCGGAATACTGGTGAGTAAAAACATGATAATATTTTCAAACTATAAAAATTACATATACCATATATTTTGGCATATAAGACAACTTTTTTTAATTTTTATTCTTAATTATGAGAACAAAGATGCAAAGAATGAGGACAAGGTAAAGTTACAGTGGAAGGACAATCACCCATAAACAGAATTCTCAGTAGTCCCATTGCTGATGTCATAACTTTGAACTTTCAGCCAAAGAATATTAAGAAAAATAAAACAGAACCCATGTACAATTACTTTGTCCCTAAAATCCCCAGATTGTAGTACATAATATTTCTTAGCATCACACAAAACAATCTAAAGAAATAAGACTTATGTAACTCCTTAAACATTGAAGGAAAAGTACTTTTTTACATTCCCATGCACATGCCTATAAGACAACTTTTGAAACAAAAAGTAGTCAATCGAAAATTGGGGGTCGTCTTATACAGCCAGTATATTCCGAAAAATGTTCCTATATGCCTCTAAATGAAACAACAACAA